>JAWNPD010000465.1:0-13880 GCA_035045305.1 Drosophila maculinotata
TTGCTGGCATGGCCATTTTTAAATGGCAATCTATAATTTTGATCTTAACGAGTCTAGAAAGGTATACCACTCATAGATCGGACTTATTTTGGCCGAGATATGCAAGTTATGAAGCTCCAAAAATCTTATTTTTTTGTTAATGCTCAAAATATTACATGGTCATCTTTGAATGCTAATAACTCGGGTATTTGATGTCGGATCATGGTCATTTTTGGCAAAAAATTAAATTAGCTGGCATGTCCATTTTTAAATGGCAATCTATAATTCTGATCTTAACGAGTCTAAAAAGGTATACCACTCAAAGATCGGACTTATTTTTGGACGAGATATACAAGTTATGAAGCTCCAAAAATCTTATTTTTTTGTTAATGCTGAAAATATTACATGGACATCTTTGAATGCTCATAACTCGGGTATTTGATGTCGGATCATGAGGTCACTTTTGGCAAAAACTGAAATTTGCTGGCATGGCCATTTTTAAATGGCAATCTATAATTCTGATCTTAAAGAGTCTGAAAGGGTATACCACTCAAAGATCGGACTTATTTTGGCAGAGATATGCAAGTTCTGAAGCTCCAAAAATCTTATTTTTTTGTTAATGCTGAAAATATTACATGGTCATCTTTGAATGCTCATAACTCGGGTATTTGATGTCGGATCATGGTCATTTTTGGCAAAAAATGGAATTTGCTGTCATATTACATTTTTAAATGGCAATCTATAATTCTGATCTTAACGAGTCTAGAAAGGTATACCACTCAAAGATCGGACTTATTTTGGCCGAGATATGCAAGCTATGATTCTGCAAAAATCTTATTTTTTTTATTATGCTGAAAATATTACATGGTCATCTTTGAATGCTCATAACTCCGAAAATTGATGTCGGATCATGGTCATTTTTGGCAAAAAATGACATTTGCTAACATGGCCATTTTTAAATAGCAATCTATAATTTTGATTGTAACAAGTGCAGGAAAGGTATACCACTCAAAGATCGGACTTATTTTGGCCGAGATATACGAAGTTATGAAGCTCCAAAAAATCTTATTTTTTTGTTAATGCTGAAAATATTACATGGTCATCTTTGAATGCTCATAACTCGGGTATTTGATGTCGGATCATGGTCACTTTTGGAAAAAAATGAAATTTGCTAGCATGGCCATTTTTAAATGGCAATCTATAATTCTGATCTTAACGAGTCTAAAAAGGTATACCACTCAAAGATCGGACTTATTTTGGCCGAGATATGCAAGTTATGAAGCTCCAAAAATCTTATATTTTTTATTAATGCTGAAAATATTTCATGTTCATCTTTGAATGTTTTTCTCTCGAGTATTTTGATGTCGGATCATGGTCATTTTTGTGAGAAAAATTAAATTTTCTGGCATGGCCATTTTTAAATGGCAATCTATAATTTTGATCTTAACGAGTCTAAAAAGGTATACCACTCATAGATCGGACTTATTTTGGCCGAGATATGCAAGCTATGAAGCTCCAAAAATCTTATTTTTTTGTTAATGCTGAAAATATTACATGGTCATCTTTGAATGCTCATAACTCGGGTATTTGATGTCGGATCATGGTCATTTTTGGCAAAAAATGAAATTTGCTGGCATGGCCATTTTTTAAATGACAATCTATAATTCTGATCTTAACGAGTCTAAAAAGGTATACCACTCAAAGATCGGACTTATTTTGGCCGAGATATGCAAGTTATGAAGCTCCAAAAATCTTATTTTTTTGTTAATGCTCAAAATATTACATGGTCATCTTTGAATGCTCATAGCTCGGGTATTTGATGTCGGATCATGGTCATTTTTGGCAAAAAATGAAATTTGCTTACATTAGCCATTTTTAAATGGCAATCTATAATTCTGATCTTAAAGAGTCTAAAAAGGTATACCACTCATAGATCGGACTTATTTTGGCCGAGATATGCAAGTTATGAAACTCAAAAAATCTTATTTTTTTGTTAATGCTGAAAATATTACATGGTCATCTTTGAATGCTCATAACTCGGGTATTTGATGTCGGATCATGGTCATTTTTGGCATAAAATGAAATTAGCTGGCATATCCATTTTGTAAATGCAATCTAAAATTCTAATCTTAACGAGTCTAAAAAGGTATACCACTCAAAGATCGGCCTTATTTTGGCCGAGATATGCAAGTTATGAAGCTCCAAAAATCTTATTTTTTTGTTAATGCTAAAAAGAAAATATTACATGGTCATCTTTGAATGCTCATAACTCGGGTTGTTGATGTCCGGATCATGGTCATTTTTGGCAAAAAATGAAATTTGCTGGCATGGCCATTTTTTAAATGGCAATCTATAATTCTGATCTTAACGAGTCTAAAAAGGTATACCACTCAAAGATCGGACTTATTTTTGGCCGAGATATGCAAGTTATGAAGCTCCAAAAATCTTATTTTTTTGTTAATGCTGAAAATATTACATGGTCATCTTTGAATGCTCATAACTCGGGTATTTGATGTCGGATCATGGTCATTTTTGGCAAAAAATTAAATTTGCTGGCATGGCCATTTTTAAATGGCAATCTATAATTCTGATCTTAACGAGTCTAAAAAGGTATACCACTCAAAGATCGGACTTATTTTGGCCGAGATATGCAAGTTATGAAGCTCCAAAAATCTTATTTTTTTGTTAATGCTGAAAATATTACATGGTCCTCTTTGAATGCTCATAACTCGGGTATTTGATGTCGGATCATGGTCATTTTTGGCAAAAAATGAAATTTGCTGGCATGGCCATTTTTAAATGGCAATCTATAATTCTGATCTTAACGAGTCTAAAAAGGTATACCACTCAAAGATCGGACTTATTTTGGCCGAGATATGCAAGTTATGAAGCTCCAAAAATCTTATTTTTTTGTTAATGCTGAAAATATTACATGGTCATCTTTGAATGCTCATAACTCGGGTATTTGATGTCGGATCATGGTCATTTTTGGCAAAAAATGAAATTTGCTGGCATGGCCATTTTTAAATGGCAATCTATAATTCTGATCTTAACGAGTCTAAAAAGGTATACCACTCAAAGATCGGACTTATTTTGGCCGAGATATGCAAGTTATGAAGCTCCAAAAATCTTATTTTTTTGTTAATGCTGAAAATATTACATGGTCATCTTTGAATGCTCATAACTCGGGTATTTGATGTCGGATCATGGTCATTTTTGGCAAAAAATGAAATTTGCTGGCATGGCCATTTTTAAATGGCAATCTATAATTCTGATCTTAACGAGTCTAAAAAGGTATACCACTCAAAGATCGGACTTATTTTGGCCGAGATATGCAAGTTATGAAGCTCCAAAAATCTTATTTTTTTGTTAATGCTGAAAATATTACATGGTCATCTTTGAATGCTCATAACTCGGGTATTTGATGTCGGATCATGGTCATTTTTGGCAAAAAATGAAATTTGCTGGCATGGCCATTTTTAAATGGCAATCTATAATTCTGATCTTAACGAGTCTAAAAAGGTATACCACTCAAAGATCGGACTTATTTTGGCCGAGATATGCAAGTTATGAAGCTCCAAAAATCTTATTTTTTTGTTAATGCTGAAAATATTACATGGTCATCTTTGAATGCTCATAACTCGGGTATTTGATGTCGGATCATGGTCATTTTTGGCAAAAAATGAAATTTGCTGGCATGGCCATTTTTAAATGGCAATCTATAATTCTGATCTTAACGAGTCTAAAAAGGTATACCACTCAAAGATCGGACTTATTTTGGCCGAGATATGCAAGTTATGAAGCTCCAAAAATCTTATTTTTTTGCTAATGCTGAAAATATTACATGGTCATCTTTGAATGCTCATAGCTCGGGTATTTGATGTCGGATCATGGTCATTTTTGGCATAAAATGAAATTTGCTGGCATGGCCATTTTTAAATGGCAATCTATAATTCTGATCTTAACGAGTCTAAAAAGGTATACCACTCAAAGATCGGACTTATTTTGGCCGAGATATGCAAGTTATGAAGCTCCAAAAATCTTATTTTTTTGTTAATGTTGAAAATATTACATCTTGGTTATCTTTGAATGCTCATAACTCGGGTATTTGATGTCGGATCATGGTCATTTTTGGCAAAAAATGAAATTTGCTGGCATGGCCATTTTTAAATGGCAATCTATAATTCTGATCTTAACGAGTCTAAAAAGGTATACCACTCAAAGATCGGACTTATTTTGGCCGAGATATGCAAGTTATGAAGCTCCAAAAATCTTATTTTTTTGTTAATGCTGAAAATATTACATGGTCATCTTTGAATGCTCATAACTCGGGTATTTGATGTCGGATCATGGTCATTTTTGGCAAAAAAATGAAATTTGCTGGCATGGCCATTTTTAAATGGCAATCTATAATTCTGATCTTAACGAGTCTAAAAAGGTATACCACTCAAAGATCGGACTTATTTTGGCCGAGATATGCAAGTTATGAAGCTCCAAAACCATCTTACTTTTTTTGTTAATGCTGAAAATATTACATGGTCATCTTTGAATGCTCATAACGTCGGGTATTTGATGTCGGATCATGGTCATGTTTTGGCAAAACACATGAAACTTTGCTGGCATGGCCATTTTTAAATGGCAATCTATAATTCTGATCGTTAACGGAGTCTAAAAAGGTATACCACTCAAAAGATCGGACTTATTTTGAGCCGAGATACTGCAAGTTATGAAGCTCCAAAACCCTTATTTTTACTGTTAATGCTGAAAATATTACATGGTCATCTTTGAATGCCCATAACTCAGGAGGTCTCTTGCTTACGGCATGGCCTTTCTCGCACAACAAATGTTCTGGCAGCTGGCCCGAATATTTACTGGCACTATCAACTCGATCCAACGAGTCATCAGCAGCATCCCAACTCCAAGACGGAACCTCGTCATCTGGCAGAGGACAACCTGCTCCTCAGCAGTGCTCCTGAACAGTCATCGCGATCCCGAGCAGACGGCATGGTCAGGTCGTCGATATGGACGAGCGAGAAGTTTCGGCGCCATTAAGGCAGAAGCCAAGCAGCGGTAGATTAGATAGGAAAAATGTGATGAAGTCTAGTGTAAGTTAGTCTAGGCGAAGCGGGAGCGCAATAAGCTCTCGCGCTCTTGGCGAATTCGCCCCGCTTCGCCACCTATTTGATAACTGAAGTTGGGCAAAGAGATGGAGAATATAATTGTCAAAGAGTTAAGCCGAGCCACGCATTTTTTTCGTTCGAGATATCGCAAGTTATGAAGCTCACAAAAATCTTATTTTTTTGATTTAATGCTGAAAATATTACATGGTCATCTTTGAATGCTCATAACTCGGGTATTTGATGTCGGATCATGGTCATTTTTGGCAAAAAATGAAATTTGCTGGCATGGCCATTTTTAAATGGCAATCTATAATTCTGATCTTAACGAGTCTAAAAAGGTATACCACTCAAAGATCGGACTTATTTTGGCCGAGATATGCAAGTTATGAAGCTCCAAAAATCTTATTTTTTTGTTAATGCTGAAAATATTACATGGTCATCTTTGAATGCTCATAACTCGGGTATTTGATGTCGGATCATGGTCATTTTTGGCAAAAAATGAAATTTGCTGGCATGGCCATTTTTAAATGGCAATCTATAATTCTGATCTTAACGAGTCTAAAAAGGTATACCACTCAAAGATCGGACTTATTTTGGCCGAGATATGCAAGTTATGAAGCTCCAAAAATCTTATTTTTTTGTTAATGCTGAAAATATTACATGGTCATCTTTGAATGCTCATAACTCGGGTATTTGATGTCGGATCATGGTCATTTTTGGCAAAAAATGAAATTTGCTGGCATGGCCATTTTTAAATGGCAATCTATAATTCTGATCTTAACGAGTCTAAAAAGGTATACCACTCAAAGATCGGACTTATTTTGGCCGAGATATGCAAGTTATGAAGCTCCAAAAATCTTATTTTTTTGCTAATGCTGAAAATATTACATGGTCATCTTTGAATGCTCATAGCTCGGGTATTTGATGTCGGATCATGGTCATTTTTGGCATAAAATGAAATTTGCTGGCATGGCCATTTTTAAATGGCAATCTATAATTCTGATCTTAACGAGTCTAAAAAGGTATACCACTCAAAGATCGGACTTATTTTGGCCGAGATATGCAAGTTATGAAGCTCCAAAAATCTTATTTTTTTGTTAATGCTGAAAATATTACATCTTGGTCATCTTTGAATGCTCATAACTCGGGTATTTGATGTCGGATCATGGTCATTTTTGGCAAAAAATGAAATTTGCTGGCATGGCCATTTTTAAATGGCAATCTATAATTCTGATCTTAACGAGTCTAAAAAGGTATACCACTCAAAGATCGGACTTATTTTGGCCGAGATATGCAAGTTATGAAGCTCCAAAAATCTTATTTTTTTGTTAATGCTGAAAATATTACATGGTCATCTTTGAATGCTCATAACTCGGGTATTTGATGTCGGATCATGGTCATTTTTGGCAAAAAATGAAATTTGCTGGCATGGCCATTTTTAAATGGCAATCTATAATTCTGATCTTAACGAGTCTAAAAAGGTATACCACTCAAAGATCGGACTTATTTTGGCCGAGATATGCAAGTTATGAAGCTCCAAAAATCTTATTTTTTTGTTAATGCTGAAAATATTACATGGTCATCTTTGAATGCTCATAACTCGGGTATTTGATGTCGGATCATGGTCATTTTTGGCAAAAAATGAAATTTGCTGGCATGGCCATTTTTAAATGGCAATCTATAATTCTGATCTTAACGAGTCTAAAAAGGTATACCACTCAAAGATCGGACTTATTTTGGCCGAGATATGCAAGTTATGAAGCTCCAAAAATCTTATTTTTTTGCTAATGCTGAAAATATTACATGGTCATCTTTGAATGCTCATAACTCGGGTATTTGATGTCGGATCATGGTCATTTTTGGCATAAAATGAAATTTGCTGGCATGGCCATTTTTAAATGGCAATCTATAATTCTGATCTTAACGAGTCTAAAAAGGTATACCACTCAAAGATCGGACTTATTTTGGCCGAGATATGCAAGTTATGAAGCTCCAAAAATCTTATTTTTTTGTTAATGCTGAAAATATTACATCTTGGTCATCTTTGAATGCTCATAACTCGGGTATTTGATGTCGGATCATGGTCATTTTTGGCAAAAAATGAAATTTGCTGGCATGGCCATTTTTAAATGGCAATCTATAATTCTGATCTTAACGAGTCTAAAAAGGTATACCACTCAAAGATCGGACTTATTTTGGCCGAGATATGCAAGTTATGAAGCTCCAAAAATCTTATTTTTTTGTTAATGCTGAAAATATTACATGGTCATCTTTGAATGCTCATAACTCGGGTATTTGATGTCGGATCATGGTCATTTTTGGCAAAAAATGAAATTTGCTGGCATGGCCATTTTTAAATGGCAATCTATAATTCTGATCTTAACGAGTCTAAAAAGGTATACCACTCAAAGATCGGACTTATTTTGGCCGAGATATGCAAGTTATGAAGCTCCAAAAATCTTATTTTTTTGTTAATGCTGAAAATATTACATGGTCATCTTTGAATGCTCATAACTCGGGTATTTGATGTCGGATCATGGTCATTTTTGGCAAAAAATGAAATTTGCTGGCATGGCCATTTTTAAATGGCAATCTATAATTCTGATCTTAACGAGTCTAAAAAGGTATACCACTCAAAGATCGGACTTATTTTGGCCGAGATATGCAAGTTATGAAGCTCCAAAAATCTTATTTTTTTGTTAATGCTGAAAATATTACATGGTCATCTTTGAATGCTCATAACTCGGGTATTTGATGTCGGATCATGGTCATTTTTGGCAAAAAATGAAATTTGCTGGCATGGCCATTTTTAAATGGCAATCTATAATTCTGATCTTAACGAGTCTAAAAAGGTATACCACTCAAAGATCGGACTTATTTTGGCCGAGATATGCAAGTTATGAAGCTCCAAAAATCTTATTTTTTTGTTAATGCTGAAAATATTACATGGTCATCTTTGAATGCTCATAACTCGGGTATTTGATGTCGGATCATGGTCATTTTTGGCAAAAAATGAAATTTGCTGGCATGGCCATTTTTAAATGGCAATCTATAATTCTGATCTTAACGAGTCTAAAAAGGTATACCACTCAAAGATCGGACTTATTTTGGCCGAGATATGCAAGTTATGAAGCTCCAAAAATCTTATTTTTTTGTTAATGCTGAAAATATTACATGGTCATCTTTGAATGCTCATAACTCGGGTATTTGATGTCGGATCATGGTCATTTTTGGCAAAAAATGAAATTTGCTGGCATGGCCATTTTTAAATGGCAATCTATAATTCTGATCTTAACGAGTCTAAAAAGGTATACCACTCAAAGATCGGACTTATTTTGGCCGAGATATGCAAGTTATGAAGCTCCAAAAATCTTATTTTTTTGTTAATGCTGAAAATATTACATGGTCATCTTTGAATGCTCATAACTCGGGTATTTGATGTCGGATCATGGTCATTTTTGGCAAAAAATGAAATTTGCTGGCATGGCCATTTTTAAATGGCAATCTATAATTCTGATCTTAACGAGTCTAAAAAGGTATACCACTCAAAGATCGGACTTATTTTGGCCGAGATATGCAAGTTATGAAGCTCCAAAAATCTTATTTTTTTGTTAATGCTGAAAATATTACATGGTCATCTTTGAATGCTCATAACTCGGGTATTTGATGTCGGATCATGGTCATTTTTGGCAAAAAATGAAATTTGCTGGCATGGCCATTTTTAAATGGCAATCTATAATTCTGATCTTAACGAGTCTAAAAAGGTATACCACTCAAAGATCGGACTTATTTTGGCCGAGATATGCAAGTTATGAAGCTCCAAAAATCTTATTTTTTTGTTAATGCTGAAAATATTACATGGTCATCTTTGAATGCTCATAACTCGGGTATTTGATGTCGGATCATGGTCATTTTTGGCAAAAAATGAAATTTGCTGGCATGGCCATTTTTAAATGGCAATCTATAATTCTGATCTTAACGAGTCTAAAAAGGTATACCACTCAAAGATCGGACTTATTTTGGCCGAGATATGCAAGTTATGAAGCTCCAAAAATCTTATTTTTTTGTTAATGCTGAAAATATTACATGGTCATCTTTGAATGCTCATAACTCGGGTATTTGATGTCGGATCATGGTCATTTTTGGCAAAAAATGAAATTTGCTGGCATGGCCATTTTTAAATGGCAATCTATAATTCTGATCTTAACGAGTCTAAAAAGGTATACCACTCAAAGATCGGACTTATTTTGGCCGAGATATGCAAGTTATGAAGCTCCAAAAATCTTATTTTTTTGTTAATGCTGAAAATATTACATGGTCATCTTTGAATGCTCATAACTCGGGTATTTGATGTCGGATCATGGTCATTTTTGGCAAAAAATGAAATTTGCTGGCATGGCCATTTTTAAATGGCAATCTATAATTCTGATCTTAACGAGTCTAAAAAGGTATACCACTCAAAGATCGGACTTATTTTGGCCGAGATATGCAAGTTATGAAGCTCCAAAAATCTTATTTTTTTGTTAATGCTGAAAATATTACATGGTCATCTTTGAATGCTCATAACTCGGGTATTTGATGTCGGATCATGGTCATTTTTGGCAAAAAATGAAATTTGCTGGCATGGCCATTTTTAAATGGCAATCTATAATTCTGATCTTAACGAGTCTAAAAAGGTATACCACTCAAAGATCGGACTTATTTTGGCCGAGATATGCAAGTTATGAAGCTCCAAAAATCTTATTTTTTTGTTAATGCTGAAAATATTACATGGTCATCTTTGAATGCTCATAACTCGGGTATTTGATGTCGGATCATGGTCATTTTTGGCAAAAAATGAAATTTGCTGGCATGGCCATTTTTAAATGGCAATCTATAATTCTGATCTTAACGAGTCTAAAAAGGTATACCACTCAAAGATCGGACTTATTTTGGCCGAGATATGCAAGTTATGAAGCTCCAAAAATCTTATTTTTTTGTTAATGCTGAAAATATTACATGGTCATCTTTGAATGCTCATAACTCGGGTATTTGATGTCGGATCATGGTCATTTTTGGCAAAAAATGAAATTTGCTGGCATGGCCATTTTTAAATGGCAATCTATAATTCTGATCTTAACGAGTCTAAAAAGGTATACCACTCAAAGATCGGACTTATTTTGGCCGAGATATGCAAGTTATGAAGCTCCAAAAATCTTATTTTTTTGTTAATGCTGAAAATATTACATGGTCATCTTTGAATGCTCATAACTCGGGTATTTGATGTCGGATCATGGTCATTTTTGGCAAAAAATGAAATTTGCTGGCATGGCCATTTTTAAATGGCAATCTATAATTCTGATCTTAACGAGTCTAAAAAGGTATACCACTCAAAGATCGGACTTATTTTGGCCGAGATATGCAAGTTATGAAGCTCCAAAAATCTTATTTTTTTGTTAATGCTGAAAATATTACATGGTCATCTTTGAATGCTCATAACTCGGGTATTTGATGTCGGATCATGGTCATTTTTGGCAAAAAATGAAATTTGCTGGCATGGCCATTTTTAAATGGCAATCTATAATTCTGATCTTAACGAGTCTAAAAAGGTATACCACTCAAAGATCGGACTTATTTTGGCCGAGATATGCAAGTTATGAAGCTCCAAAAATCTTATTTTTTTGTTAATGCTGAAAATATTACATGGTCATCTTTGAATGCTCATAACTCGGGTATTTGATGTCGGATCATGGTCATTTTTGGCAAAAAATGAAATTTGCTGGCATGGCCATTTTTAAATGGCAATCTATAATTCTGATCTTAACGAGTCTAAAAAGGTATACCACTCAAAGATCGGACTTATTTTGGCCGAGATATGCAAGTTATGAAGCTCCAAAAATCTTATTTTTTTGTTAATGCTGAAAATATTACATGGTCATCTTTGAATGCTCATAACTCGGGTATTTGATGTCGGATCATGGTCATTTTTGGCAAAAAATGAAATTTGCTGGCATGGCCATTTTTAAATGGCAATCTATAATTCTGATCTTAACGAGTCTAAAAAGGTATACCACTCAAAGATCGGACTTATTTTGGCCGAGATATGCAAGTTATGAAGCTCCAAAAATCTTATTTTTTTGTTAATGCTGAAAATATTACATGGTCATCTTTGAATGCTCATAACTCGGGTATTTGATGTCGGATCATGGTCATTTTTGGCAAAAAATGAAATTTGCTGGCATGGCCATTTTTAAATGGCAATCTATAATTCTGATCTTAACGAGTCTAAAAAGGTATACCACTCAAAGATCGGACTTATTTTGGCCGAGATATGCAAGTTATGAAGCTCCAAAAATCTTATTTTTTTGTTAATGCTGAAAATATTACATGGTCATCTTTGAATGCTCATAACTCGGGTATTTGATGTCGGATCATGGTCATTTTTGGCAAAAAATGAAATTTGCTGGCATGGCCATTTTAAATGGCAATCTATAATTCTGATCTTAACGAGTCTAAAAAGGTATACCACTCAAAGATCGGACTTATTTTGGCCGAGATATGCAAGTTATGAAGCTCCAAAAATCTTATTTTTTTTGTTAATGCTGAAAATATTACATGGTCATCTTTGAATGCTCATAACTCGGGTATTTGATGTCGGATCATGGTCATTTTTGGCAAAAAATGAAATAAGCTGGCATGGCCATTTTTAAATGGCAATCTATAATTCTGATTTTAACGAGTCTAAAAAGGTATACCACTCAAAGATCGGACTTATTTTGGCCGAGATATGCAAGTTATGAAGCTCCAAAAATCTTATTTTTTTTGTTATTGCTGAAAATATTACATGGTCATCTTTGAATGCTCATAACTCGGGTATTTGATGTCGGATCATGGTCATTTTTGGCAAAAAATGAAATTTGCTGGCATGGCCATTTTTAAATGGCAATCTATAATTCTGATCTTAACGAGTCTAAAAAGGTATACCACTCAAAGATCGGACTTATTTTGGCCGAGATATGCAAGTTATGAAGCTCCAAAAATCTTATTTTTTTGTTAATGCTGAAAATATTACATGGTCATCTTTGAATGCTCATAACTCGGGTATTTGATGTCGGATCATGGTCATTTTTGGCAAAAAATTAAATTTGCTGGCATGGCCATTTTTAAATGGCAATCTATAATTCTGATCTTAACGAGTCTAAAAAGGTATACCACTCAAAGATCGGACTTATTTTGGCCGAGATATGCAAGTTATGAAGCTCCAAAAATCGTATTTTTTTGTTAATGCTAAAAATATTACATGGTCATCTTTGAATGCTCATAACTCGGGTATTTGATGTCGGATCATGGTCATTTTTGGCAAAAAATGAAATTTGCTGGCATGGCCATTTTTAAATGGCAATCTATAATTCTGATCTTAACGAGTCTAAAAAGGTATACCACTCAAAGATCGGACTTATTTTGGCCGAGATATGCAAGTTATGAAGCTCCAAAAATCGTATTTTTTTGTTAATGCTAAAAATATTACATGGTCATCTTTGAATGCTCATAACTCGGGTATTTGATGTCGGATCATGGTCATTTTTGGCAAAAAATGAAATTTGCTGGCATGGCCATTTTTAAATGGCAATCTATAATTCTGATCTTAACGAGTCTAAAAAGGTATACCACTCAAAGATCGGACTTATTTTGGCCGAGATATGCAAGTTATGAAGCTCCAAAAATCTTATTTTTTTGTTAATGCTGAAAATATTACATGGTCATCTTTGAATGCTCATAACTCGGGTATTTGATGTCGGATCATGGTCATTTTTGGCAAAAAATGAAATTTTCTGGCATGGCCATTTTTAAATGGCAATCTTTAATTCTGATCTTAACGAGTCTAAAAAGGTATACCACTCAAAGATCGGACTTATTTTGGCCGAGATATGCAAGTTATGAAGCTCCAAAAATCTTATTTTTTTGTTAATGCTGAAAATATTACATGGTCATCTTTGAATGCTCATAACTCGGGTATTTGATGTCGGATCATGGTCATTTTTGGCAAAAAATGAAATTTGCTGGCATGGCCATTTTTAAATGGCAATCTATAATTCTGATCTTAACGAGTCTAAAAAGGTATACCACTCAAAGATCGGACTTATTTTGGCCGAGATATGCAAGTTATGAAGCTCCAAAAATCTTATTATTTTGTTAATGCTGAAAATATTACATGGTCATCTTTGAATGCTCATAACTCGGGTATTTGATGTCGGATCATGGTCATTTTTGGCAAAAAATGAAATTTGCTGGCATGGCCATTTTTAAATGGCAATCTATAATTCTGATCTTAACGAGTCTAAAAAGGTATACCACTCAAAGATCGGACTTATTTTGGCCGAGATATGCAAGTTATGAAGCTCCAAAAATCTTATTTTTTTGTTAATGCTGAAAATATTACATGGTCATCTTTGAATGCTCATAACTCGGGTATTTGATGTCGGATCATGGTCATTTTTGGCAAAAAATGAAATTTGCTGGCATGGCCATTTTTAAATGGCAATCTATAATTCTGATCTTAACGAGTCTAAAAAGGTATACCACTCAAAGATCGGACTTATTTTGGCCGAGATATGCAAGTTATGAAGCTCCAAAAATCTTATTTTTTTGTTAATGCTGAAAATATTACATGGTCATCTTTGAATGCTCATAACTCGGGTATTTGATGTCGGATCATGGTCATTTTTGGCAAAAAATGAAATTTGCTGGCATGGCCATTTTTAAATGGCAATCTATAATTCTGATCTTAACGAGTCTAAAAAG
>JAWNPD010000466.1:0-5000 GCA_035045305.1 Drosophila maculinotata
CAGACAGACAGACAGACAGACAGACAGACAGACAGACAGACAGACAGACAGACAGACAGACAGACAGACAGACAGACAGACAGACAGACAGACAGACAGACAGACAGACAGACAGACAGACAGACAGACAGACAGACAGACAGACAGACAGACAGACAGACAGACAGACAGACAGACAGACAGACAGACAGACAGACAGACAGACAGACAGACAGACAGACAGACAGACAGACAGACAGACAGACAGACAGACAGACAGACAGACAGACAGACAGACAGACAGACAGACAGACAGACAGACAGACAGACAGACAGACAGACAGACAGACAGACAGACAGACAGACAGACAGACAGACAGACAGACAGACAGACAGACAGACAGACAGACAGACAGACAGACAGACAGACAGACAGACAGACAGACAGACAGACAGACAGACAGACAGACAGACAGACAGACAGACAGACAGACAGACAGACAGACAGACAGACAGACAGACAGACAGACAGACAGACAGACAGACAGACAGACAGACAGACAGACAGACAGACAGACAGACAGACAGACAGACAGACAGACAGACAGACAGACAGACAGACAGACAGACAGACAGACAGACAGACAGACAGACAGACAGACAGACAGACAGACAGACAGACAGACAGACAGACAGACAGACAGACAGACAGACAGACAGACAGACAGACAGACAGACAGACAGACAGACAGACAGACAGACAGACAGACAGACAGACAGACAGACAGACAGACAGACAGACAGACAGACAGACAGACAGACAGACAGACAGACAGACAGACAGACAGACAGACAGACAGACAGACAGACAAAGACAGACAGAACAAGTAAGAGTGCTCTAGTCGAGAGTGCTCTAGTCGAGAGTGCCCGACCCTGATCCAAGGTCTTACATTCATCGAAGTTATTTATCTGCATTCATGCATAGAAACACACACACATATACAAACAAAAGCTGCTGGCTACGCGCGTCATACATTTCCTTTGCTTCTTCTTCTTCCTTTGGCACCAAACTATGTTACATTGAATCGTTAATAACTTCTTTGTTTATTGTCCGATCGTAATGAAATTTGTAGGACACAAAGCTGGCATATAAATGTGAGGCTATAAAAAATCCGAAGGTCATACCTCTTCAAATACGTATTTTTCGATTTCTAGGAGATTGGGGAGGGGTATCCAAAAAATGAAATGCATTTAACCTCTGTATGCTATTGGAGAGTATATGTACCAAATTTGGTGACTCTACGTCTTATAACTTTTAAGCTATACCTTAAAAACACTGTTTTGGAAACTTAATTTATCGATAACTTTTGAAAGGATTGAGATATTTGCAAAAATATGATGAGTTTGTTTAGAGCCGGAAGTACAGTAACTTAAACTATAAACTATAATATAAAGTTTCTAGCTTTTATGACTTTCAAGTTATGCCCGAAAAACACTTGTCTGAAATCGATATTTATCGATAACTTTTGAACGGGATGAGATATCGAAAAAAAAATGATAAACTTGTATTGACCCGGCACTACGAGAACTTATATTTCAAATATGAAGTCTCTAGCTTTTGTAGTCTCTGAGAAACAGGCGTTCATACAGACGGACGGACAGACGGACAGACGGACAGACAGACGGACAGGGCCATATCGACTCGGCTATTGATACTGATCAAGAATATATATACTTTATGGGGTCGGAGATGCTTCCTTATGCCTGTTACATACTTTTGCACAAAACCATTATACCCCTTTTTCCCATTTTTAATGGGATCAGGGTATAAAAACGGAGAGACAGACAGACAGACAGACAGACAGAGAGACAGACAGACAGACAGACAGACAGACAGACAGACAGACAGACAGACAGACAGACAGACAGACAGACAGACAGACAGACAGACAGACAGACAGACAGACAGACAGACAGACAGACAGACAGACAGTAAGAGTGCTCTAGTCGAGAGTGCTCTAGTCGAGAGTGCCCGACCCTGATCCAAGGTCTTACATTCATCGAAGTTATTTATCTGCATTCATGCATAGAAACACACACACATATACAAACAAAAGCTGCTGGCTACGCGCGTCATACATTTCCTTTGCTTCTTCTTCTTCCTTTGGCACCAAACTATGTTACATTGAATCGTTAATAACTTCTTTGTTTATTGTCCGATCGTAATGAAATTTGTAGGACACAAAGCTGGCATATAAATGTGAGGCTATGTAAAATCCGAAGGTCATACCTCTTCAAATACGTATTTTTCGATTTCTAGGAGATTGGGGAGGGGTATCCAAAAAATGAAATGCATTTAACCTCTGTATGCTATTGGAGAGTATATGTACCAAATTTGGTGACTCTACGTCTTATAACTTTTAAGCTATACCTTAAAAACACTGTTTTGGAAACTTAATTTATCGATAACTTTTGAAAGGATTGAGATATTTGCAAAAATATGATGAGTTTGTTTAGAGCCGGAAGTACAGTAACTTAAACTATAAACTATAATATAAAGTTTCTAGCTTTTATGACTTTCAAGTTATGCCCGAAAAACACTTGTCTGAAATCGATATTTATCGATAACTTTTGAACGGGATGAGATATCGAAAAAAAAATGATAAACTTGTATTGACCCGGCACTACGAGAACTTATATTTCAAATATGAAGTCTCTAGCTTTTGTAGTCTCTGAGAAACAGGCGTTCATACAGACGGACGGACAGACGGACAGACGGACAGACAGACGGACAGGGCCATATCGACTCGGCTATTGATACTGATCAAGAATATATATACTTTATGGGGTCGGAGATGCTTCCTTATGCCTGTTACATACTTTTGCACAAAACCATTATACCCCTTTTTCCCATTTTTAATGGGATCAGGGTATAAAAACGGAGAGACAGACAGACAGACAGACAGACAGACAGACAGACAGACAGACAGACAGACAGACAGACAGACAGACAGACAGACAGACAGACAGACAGAAGACAGAAGAAGAAGAAGAAGACAGAAGAAGAAGAAAAGAAGAAGAAGAAGAAAAGAAAAGAAGAAGAAAAAACAACAACAACAGACAGAAGAAGAAGACAGAAGAAGAAGACAGAAGAAGAAGACAGAAGAAGAAGACAAAGACAGAAGACAGAAGACAGAAGACAGAAGACAGACAGACAGAAGACAGACAGACAGAAGAAGACAGACAGAAGACAGACAGACAGAAGACAGACAGACAGACAGACAGACAGACAGACAGACAGACAGACAGACAGACAGACAGACAGACAGACAGACAGACAGACAGACAGACAGACAGACAGACAGACAGACAGACAGACAGACAGACAGACAGACAGACAGACAGACAGACAGACAGACAGACAGACAGACAGACAGACAGACAGACAGACAGACAGACAGACAGACAGACAGACAGACAGACAGACAGACAGACAGACAGACAGACAGACAGACAGACAGACAGACAGACAGACAGACAGACAGACAGACAGACAGACAGACAGACAGACAGACAGACAGACAGACAGACAGACAGACAGACAGACAGACAGACAGACAGACAGACAGACAGACAGACAGACAGACAGACAGACAGACAGACAGACAGACAGACAGACAGACAGACAGACAGACAGACAGACAGACAGACAGACAGACAGACAGACAGACAGACAGACAGACAGACAGACAGACAGACAGACAGACAGACAGACAGACAGACAGACAGACAGACAGACAGACAGACAGACAGACAGACAGACAGACAGACAGACAGACAGACAGACAGACAGACAGACAGACAGACAGACAGACAGACAGACAGACAGACAGACAGACAGACAGACAGACAGACAGACAGACAGACAGACAGACAGACAGACAGACAGACAGACAGACAGACAGACAGACAGACAGACAGACAGACAGACAGACAGACAGACAGACAGACAGACAGACAGACAGACAGACAGACAGACAGACAGACAGACAGACAGACAGACAGACAGACAGACAGACAGACAGACAGACAGACAGACAGACAGACAGACAGACAGACAGACAGACAGACAGACAGACAGACAGACAGACAGACAGACAGACAGACAGACAGACAGACAGACAGACAGACAGACAGACAGACAGACAGACAGACAGACAGACAGACAGACAGACAGACAGACAGACAGACAGACAGACAGACAGACAGACAGACAGACAGACAGACAGACAGACAGACAGACAGACAGACAGACAGACAGACAGACAGACAGACAGACAGACAGACAGACAGACAGACAGACAGACAGACAGACAGACAGACAGACAGACAGACAGACAGACAGACAGACAGACAGACAGACAGACAGACAGACAGACAGACAGACAGACAGACAGACAGACAGACAGACAGACAGACAGACAGACAGACAGACAGACAGACAGACAGACAGACAGACAGACAGACAGACAGACAGACAGACAGACAGACAGACAGACAGACAGACAGACAGACAAAGACAGACAGAACAAGTAAGAGTGCTCTAGTCGAGAGTGCTCTAGTCGAGAGTGCCCGACCCTGATCCAAGGTCTTACATTCATCGAAGTTATTTATCTGCATTCATACATAGAAACACACACACATATACAAACAAAAGCTGCTGGCTACGCGCGTCATACATTTCCTTTGCTTCTTCTTCTTCCTTTGGCACCAAACTATGTTACATTGAATCGTTAATAACTTCTTTGTTTATTGTCCGATCGTAATGAAATTTGTAGGACACAAAGCTGGCATATAAATGTGAGGCTATGTAAAATCCGAAGGTCATACCTCTTCAAATACGTATTTTTCGATTTCTAGGAGATTGGGGAGGGGTATCCAAAAAATGAAATGCATTTAACCTCTGTATGCTATTGGAGAGTATATGTACCAAATTTGGTGACTCTACGTCTTATAACTTT
>JAWNPD010000466.1:15000-23427 GCA_035045305.1 Drosophila maculinotata
CAGACAGACAGACAGACAGACAGACAGACAGACAGACAGACAGACAGACAGACAGACAGACAGACAGACAGACAGACAGACAGACAGACAGACAGACAGACAGACAGACAGACAGACAGACAGACAGACAGACAGACAGACAGACAGACAGACAGACAGACAGACAGACAGACAGACAGACAGACAGACAGACAGACAGACAGACAGACAGACAGACAGACAGACAGACAGACAGACAGACAGACAGACAGACAGACAGACAGACAGACAGACAGACAGACAGACAGACAGACAGACAGACAGACAGACAGACAGACAGACAGACAGACAGACAGACAGACAGACAGACAGACAGACAGACAGACAGACAGACAGACAGACAGACAGACAGACAGACAGACAGACAGACAGACAGACAGACAGACAGACAGACAGACAGACAGACAGACAGACAGACAGACAGACAGACAGACAGACAGACAGACAGACAGACAGACAGACAGACAGACAGACAGACAGACAGACAGACAGACAGACAGACAGACAGACAGACAGACAGACAGACAGACAGACAGACAGACAGACAGACAGACAGACAGACAGACAGACAGACAGACAGACAGACAGACAGACAGACAGACAGACAGACAGACAGACAGACAGACAGACAGACAGACAGACAGACAGACAGACAGACAGACAGACAGACAGACAGACAGACAGACAGACAGACAGACAGACAGACAGACAGACAGACAGACAGACAGACAGACAGACAGACAGACAGACAGACAGACAGACAGACAGACAGACAGACAGACAGACAGACAGACAGACAGACAGACAGACAGACAAAGACAGACAGAACAAGTAAGAGTGTCAGTCGAGAGTGCCGACTAGGAGACACCCTGATCCAAGGTCTTACATTCATCGAAGTTATTTATCTGCATTCATACATAGAAACACACACACATATACAAACAAAAGCTGCTGGCTACGCGCGTCATACATTTCCTTTGCTTCTTCTTCTTCCTTTGGCACCAAACTATGTTACATTGAATCGTTAATAACTTCTTTGTTTATTGTCCGATCGTAATGAAATTTGTAGGACACAAAGCTGGCATATAAATGTGAGGCTATGTAAAATCCGAAGGTCATACCTCTTCAAATACGTATTTTTCGATTTCTAGGAGATTGGGGAGGGGTATCCAAAAAATGAAATGCATTTAACCTCTGTATGCTATTGGAGAGTATATGTACCAAATTTGGTGACTCTACGTCTTATAACTTTTAAGCTATACCTTAAAAACACTGTTTTGGAAACTTAATTTATCGATAACTTTTGAAAGGATTGAGATATTTGCAAAAATATGATGAGTTTGTTTAGAGCCGGAAGTACAGTAACTTAAACTATAAACTATAATATAAAGTTTCTAGCTTTTATGACTTTCAAGTTATGCCCGAAAAACACTTGTCTGAAATCGATATTTATCGATAACTTTTGAACGGGATGAGATATCGAAAAAAAATGATAAACTTGTATTGACCCGGCACTACGAGAACTTATATTTCAAATATGAAGTCTCTAGCTTTTGTAGTCTCTGAGAAACAGGCGTTCATACAGACGGACGGACAGACGGACAGACAGACGGACAGGGCCATATCGACTCGGCTATTGATACTGATCAAGAATATATATACTTTATGGGGTCGGAGATGCTTCCTTATGCCTGTTACATACTTTTGCACAAAACCATTATACCCCTTTTTCCCATTTTTAATGGGATCAGGGTATAAAAACGGAGAGACAGACAGACAGACAGACAGACAGACAGACAGACAGACAGACAGACAGACAGACAGACAGACAGACAGACAGACAGACAGACAGACAGACAGACAGACAGACAGACAGACAGACAGACAGACAGACAGACAGACAGACAGACAGACAGACAGACAGACAGACAGACAGACAGACAGACAGACAGACAGACAGACAGACAGACAGACAGACAGACAGACAGACAGACAGACAGACAGACAGACAGACAGACAGACAGACAGACAGACAGACAGACAGACAGACAGACAGACAGACAGACAGACAGACAGACAGACAGACAGACAGACAGACAGACAGACAGACAGACAGACAGACAGACAGACAGACAGACAGACAGACAGACAGACAGACAGACAGACAGACAGACAGACAGACAGACAGACAGACAGACAGACAGACAGACAGACAGACAGACAGACAGACAGACAGACAGACAGACAGACAGACAGACAGACAGACAGACAGACAGACAGACAAAGACAGACAGAACAAGTAAGAGTGTCTAGTCGAGAGTGCCCGACTAGGATACACCCTGATCCAAGGTCTTACATTCATCGAAGTTATTTATCTGCATTCATACATAGAAACACACACACATATACAAACAAAAGCTGCTGGCTACGCGCGTCATACATTTCCTTTGCTTCTTCTTCTTCCTTTGGCACCAAACTATGTTACATTGAATCGTTAATAACTTCTTTGTTTATTGTCCGATCGTAATGAAATTTGTAGGACACAAAGCTGGCATATAAATGTGAGGCTATGTAAAATCCGAAGGTCATACCTCTTCAAATACGTATTTTTCGATTTCTAGGAGATTGGGGAGGGGTATCCAAAAAATGAAATGCATTTAACCTCTGTATGCTATTGGAGAGTATATGTACCAAATTTGGTGACTCTACGTCTTATAACTTTTAAGCTATACCTTAAAAACACTGTTTTGGAAACTTAATTTATCGATAACTTTTGAAAGGATTGAGATATTTGCAAAAATATGATGAGTTTGTTTAGAGCCGGAAGTACAGTAACTTAAACTATAAACTATAATATAAAGTTTCTAGCTTTTATGACTTTCAAGTTATGCCCGAAAAACACTTGTCTGAAATCGATATTTATCGATAACTTTTGAACGGGATGAGATATCGAAAAAAAATGATAAACTTGTATTGACCCGGCACTACGAGAACTTATATTTCAAATATGAAGTCTCTAGCTTTTGTAGTCTCTGAGAAACAGGCGTTCATACAGACGGACGGACAGACGGACAGACGGACAGACAGACGGACAGGGCCATATCGACTCGGCTATTGATACTGATCAAGAATATATATACTTTATGGGGTCGGAGATGCTTCCTTATGCCTGTTACATACTTTTGCACAAAACCATTATACCCCTTTTTCCCATTTTTAATGGGATCAGGGTATAAAAACGGAGAGACAGACAGACAGACAGACAGACAGACAGACAGACAGACAGACAGACAGACAGACAGACAGACAGACAGACAGACAGACAGACAGACAGACAGACAGACAGACAGACAGACAGACAGACAGACAGACAGACAGACAGACAGACAGACAGACAGACAGACAGACAGACAGACAGACAGACAGACAGACAGACAGACAGACAGACAGACAGACAGACAGACAGACAGACAGACAGACAGACAGACAGACAGACAGACAGACAGACAGACAGACAGACAGACAGACAGACAGACAGACAGACAGACAGACAGACAGACAGACAGACAGACAGACAGACAGACAGACAGACAGACAGACAGACAGACAGACAGACAGACAGACAGACAGACAGACAGACAGACAGACAGACAGACAGACAGACAGACAGACAGACAGACAGACAGACAGACAGACAGACAGACAGACAGACAGACAGACAGACAGACAGACAGACAGACAGACAGACAGACAGACAGACAGACAGACAGACAGACAGACAGACAGACAGACAGACAGACAGACAGACAGACAGACAGACAGACAGACAGACAGACAGACAGACAGACAGAACAAGTAGAGTGTCAGTCGAGAGTGCGACTAGGAGCACCTGATCAAGGTCTACATTCATCGAAGTTATTTATCTGCATTCAACATAGAAACACACACACATATACAAACAAAAGCTGCTGGCTACGCGCGTCATACATTTCCTTTGCTTCTTCTTCTTCCTTTGGCACCAAACTATGTTACATTGAATCGTTAATAACTTCTTTGTTTATTGTCCGATCGTAATGAAATTTGTAGGACACAAAGCTGGCATATAAATGTGAGGCTATGTAAAATCCGAAGGTCATACCTCTTCAAATACGTATTTTTCGATTTCTAGGAGATTGGGGAGGGGTATCCAAAAAATGAAATGCATTTAACCTCTGTATGCTATTGGAGAGTATATGTACCAAATTTGGTGACTCTACGTCTTATAACTTTTAAGCTATACCTTAAAAACACTGTTTTGGAAACTTAATTTATCGATAACTTTTGAAAGGATTGAGATATTTGCAAAAATATGATGAGTTTGTTTAGAGCCGGAAGTACAGTAACTTAAACTATAAACTATAATATAAAGTTTCTAGCTTTTATGACTTTCAAGTTATGCCCGAAAAACACTTGTCTGAAATCGATATTTATCGATAACTTTTGAACGGGATGAGATATCGAAAAAAAATGATAAACTTGTATTGACCCGGCACTACGAGAACTTATATTTCAAATATGAAGTCTCTAGCTTTTGTAGTCTCTGAGAAACAGGCGTTCATACAGACGGACGGACAGACGGACAGACGGACAGACAGACGGACAGGGCCATATCGACTCGGCTATTGATACTGATCAAGAATATATATACTTTATGGGGTCGGAGATGCTTCCTTATGCCTGTTACATACTTTTGCACAAAACCATTATACCCCTTTTTCCCATTTTTAATGGGATCAGGGTATAAAAACGGAGAGACAGACAGACAGACAGACAGACAGACAGACAGACAGACAGACAGACAGACAGACAGACAGACAGACAGACAGACAGACAGACAGACAGACAGACAGACAGACAGACAGACAGACAGACAGACAGACAGACAGACAGACAGACAGACAGACAGACAGACAGACAGACAGACAGACAGACAGACAGACAGACAGACAGACAGACAGACAGACAGACAGACAGACAGACAGACAGACAGACAGACAGACAGACAGACAGACAGACAGACAGACAGACAGACAGACAGACAGACAGACAGACAGACAGACAGACAGACAGACAGACAGACAGACAGACAGACAGACAGACAGACAGACAGACAGACAGACAGACAGACAGACAGACAGACAGACAGACAGACAGACAGACAGACAGACAGACAGACAGACAGACAGACAGACAGACAGACAGACAGACAGACAGACAGACAGACAGACAGACAGACAGACAGACAGACAGACAGACAGACAGACAGACAGACAGACAGACAGACAGACAGACAGACAGACAGACAGACAGACAGACAGACAGACAGACAGACAGACAGACAGACAGACAGACAGACAGACAGACAGACAGACAGACAGACAGACAGACAGACAGACAGACAGACAGACAGACAGACAGACAGACAGACAGACAGACAGACAGACAGACAGACAGACAGACAGACAGACAGACAGACAGACAGACAGACAGACAGACAGACAGACAGACAGACAGACAGACAGACAGACAGACAGACAGACAGACAGACAGACAGACAGACAGACAGACAGACAGACAGACAGACAGACAGACAGACAGACAGACAGACAGACAGACAGACAGACAGACAGACAGACAGACAGACAGACAGACAGACAGACAGACAGACAGACAGACAGACAGACAGACAGACAGACAGACAGACAGACAGACAGACAGACAGACAGACAGACAGACAGACAGACAGACAGACAGACAGACAGACAGACAAAGACAGACAGAACAAGTAAGAGTGCTCTAGTCGAGAGTGCCCGACTAGGATACACCCTGATCCAAGGTCTTACATTCATCGAAGTTATTTATCTGCATTCATACATAGAAACACACACACATATACAAACAAAAGCTGCTGGCTACGCGCGTCATACATTTCCTTTGCTTCTTCTTCTTCCTTTGGCACCAAACTATGTTACATTGAATCGTTAATAACTTCTTTGTTTATTGTCCGATCGTAATGAAATTTGTAGGACACAAAGCTGGCATATAAATGTGAGGCTATGTAAAATCCGAAGGTCATACCTCTTCAAATACGTATTTTTCGATTTCTAGGAGATTGGGGAGGGGTATCCAAAAAATGAAATGCATTTAACCTCTGTATGCTATTGGAGAGTATATGTACCAAATTTGGTGACTCTACGTCTTATAACTTTTAAGCTATACCTTAAAAACACTGTTTTGGAAACTTAATTTATCGATAACTTTTGAAAGGATTGAGATATTTGCAAAAATATGATGAGTTTGTTTAGAGCCGGAAGTACAGTAACTTAAACTATAAACTATAATATAAAGTTTCTAGCTTTTATGACTTTCAAGTTATGCCCGAAAAACACTTGTCTGAAATCGATATTTATCGATAACTTTTGAACGGGATGAGATATCGAAAAAAAATGATAAACTTGTATTGACCCGGCACTACGAGAACTTATATTTCAAATATGAAGTCTCTAGCTTTTGTAGTCTCTGAGAAACAGGCGTTCATACAGACGGACGGACAGACGGACAGACGGACAGACAGACGGACAGGGCCATATCGACTCGGCTATTGATACTGATCAAGAATATATATACTTTATGGGGTCGGAGATGCTTCCTTATGCCTGTTACATACTTTTGCACAAAACCATTATACCCCTTTTTCCCATTTTTAATGGGATCAGGGTATAAAAACGGAGAGACAGACAGACAGACAGACAGACAGACAGACAGACAGACAGACAGACAGACAGACAGACAGACAGACAGACAGACAGACAGACAGACAGACAGACAGACAGACAGACAGACAGACAGACAGACAGACAGACAGACAGACAGACAGACAGACAGACAGACAGACAGACAGACAGACAGACAGACAGACAGACAGACAGACAGACAGACAGACAGACAGACAGACAGACAGACAGACAGACAGACAGACAGACAGACAGACAGACAGACAGACAGACAGACAGACAGACAGACAGACAGACAGACAGACAGACAGACAGACAGACAGACAGACAGACAGACAGACAGACAGACAGACAGACAGACAGACAGACAGACAGACAGACAGACAGACAGACAGACAGACAGACAGACAGACAGACAGACAGACAGACAGACAGACAGACAGACAGACAGACAGACAGACAGACAGACAGACAGACAGACAGACAGACAGACAGACAGACAGACAGACAGACAAAGACAGACAGAACAAGTAAGAGTGCTCTAGTCGAGAGTGCTCTAGTCGAGAGTGCCCGACCCTGATCCAAGGTCTTACATTCATCGAAGTTATTTATCTGCATTCATGCATAGAAACACACACACATATACAAACAAAAGCTGCTGGCTACGCGCGTCATACATTTCCTTTGCTTCTTCTTCTTCCTTTGGCACCAAACTATGTTACATTGAATCGTTAATAACTTCTTTGTTTATTGTCCGATCGTAATGAAATTTGTAGGACACAAAGCTGGCATATAAATGTGAGGCTATAAAAAATCCGAAGGTCATACCTCTTCAAATACGTATTTTTCGATTTCTAGGAGATTGGGGAGGGGTATCCAAAAAATGAAATGCATTTAACCTCTGTATGCTATTGGAGAGTATATGTACCAAATTTGGTGACTCTACGTCTTATAACTTTTAAGCTATACCTTAAAAACACTGTTTTGGAAACTTAATTTATTGATAACTTTTGAAAGGATTGAGATATTTGCAAAAATATGATGAGTTTGTTTAGAGCCGGAAGTACAGTAACTTAAACTATAAACTATAATATAAAGTTTCTAGCTTTTATGACTTTCAAGTTATGCCCGAAAAACACTTGTCTGAAATCGATATTTATCGATAACTTTTGAACGGGATGAGATATCGAAAAAAAATGATAAACTTGTATTGACCCGGCACTACGAGAACTTATATTTCAAATATGAAGTCTCTAGCTTTTGTAGTCTCTGAGAAACAGGCGTTCATACAGACGGACGGACAGACGGACAGACGGACAGACAGACGGACAGGGCCATATCGACTCGGCTATTGATACTGATCAAGAATATATATACTTTATGGGGTCGGAGATGCTTCCTTATGCCTGTTACATACTTTTGCACAAAACCATTATACCCCTTTTTCCCATTTTTAATGGGATCAGGGTATAAAAACGGAGAGACAGACAGACAGACCGACAGATAGAGAGACAGACAGACAGACAGACAGACAGACAGACAGACAGACAGACAGACAGACAGACAGACAGACAGACAGACAGACAGACAGACAGACAGACAGACAGACAGACAG
>JAWNPD010000467.1:0-39096 GCA_035045305.1 Drosophila maculinotata
TGTGTATTTTTTGCGAAAAAAGCATAAGGGGGAACCCTCACCAGTTTTGAAATGACATCCCCAGACTTCGAATTGCCACAACTTTGCCAAATCTAAGCCGATTTTCAATATCGAAGCCATTTTGATCATAATTTGGCATCTAGTTTAATTCTACATCTCAAGTTTATTAATTTTTGCAAATAAATAATTGTGTATTTTTTGCGAAAAAATCATAAGGGGGAACCCTTACAAATTTTGAAATTACATTCCCAGACTTCGAATTGCCACAACTTTGCCAAATCTAAGCCGATTTTTAATATCGAAGCCATTTTGATCATAATTTGGCATCTAGTTTAATTCTACATCTCAAGTTTATTAATTTTTGAAAAAAAAATTGTGTATTTTTTTGCGAAAAAAGCATAAGGGGGAACCCTTACCAATTTTGAAATGACATTCCCAGACTTCGAATTGCCACAACTTTGCCAAATCTAAGCCGATTTTCAATATCGAAGCCATTTTGATCATAATTTGGCATCTAGTTTAATTCTACATCTCAAGTTTATTACATTTTTGAAAAAAAAATTGTGTTTTTTTTTGGCGAAAAAAGCATAAGGGGGAACCCTTACCAATTTTCAAATGACATTCCCAGACTTCGAATTGCCACAACTTTGCCAAATCTAAGCCGATTTTCAATATCGAAGCCATTTTGATCATAATTTGGCATCTAGTTTAATTCTACATCTCAAGTTTATTAATTTTTGTAAATAAAATAATTGTGTATTTTTTGCGAAAAAATCATAAGGGGGAACCCTTACGAATTTTGAAATTACATTCCCAGACTTCGAATTGCCACAACTTTGCCAAATCTAAGCCGATTTTCAATATCGAAGCCATTTTGATCATAATTTGGCATCTAGTTTAATCCTACATCTCAAGTTTATACATTTTTGAAAAAAAAATATTTTTTATTTGGCGAAAAAAGCATAAGGGGGAACCCTTACCAATTTTCAAATGACATTCCCAGACTTCGAATTGCCACAACTTTGTCAAATCTAAACCGATTGTCAATATCGAGGCCATTTTGATCATAATTTGGCATCTAGTTTAATTCTACATCTCAAGTTTATTAATTTTTGGCGAAAAAATAATTGTGTATTTTTTGCGAAAAAATCATAAGGGGGAACCCTTACAAATTTTGAAATTACATTCCCAGACTTCGAATTGCCACAACTTTGCCAAATCTAAGCCGATTTTTAATATCGAAGCCATTTTGATCATAATTTGGCATCTAGTTTAATCCTACATCTCAAATTTATACATTTTTGAAAAAAAAAATGTTTTTTTTTTGGCGAAAAAAGCATAAGGGGGAACCCTTACCAATTTTCAAATGACATTCCCAGACTTCGAATTGCCACAACTTTGTCAAATCTAAGCCGATTGTCAATATCGAGGCCATTTTGATCATAATTTGGCATCTAGTTTAATTCTACATCTCAAGTTTATTAATTTTTGAAAAAAAAATTGTGTATTTTTTGCGAAAAAAGCATAAGAGGGAACCCTCACCAATTTTGAAATGCCATCCCCAGACTTCGAATTGCCGCAACTTTGCCAAATCTAAGCCGATTTTCAATATCGAAGCCATTTTGATCATAATTTGGCATCTAGTTTAATTCTACATCTCAAGTTTATTAATTTTTGCAAATAAATAATTGTGTATTTTTTGCGAAAAAATCATAAGGGGGAACCCTTACAAATTTTGAAATTACATTCCCAGACTTCGAATTGCCACAACTTTGCCAAATCTAAGCCGATTTTCAATATCGAAGCCATTTTGATCATAATTTGGCATCTAGTTTAGTTCTACATCTCAAGTTTATTAATTTTTGAAAAAAAAATTGTGTATTTTTTGCGAAAAAAGCATAAGGGGGAACCCTCACCAATTTTGAAATGCCATCCCCAGACTTCGAATTGCCGCAACTTTGCCAAATCTCAGCCGATTTTCAATATCGAAGCCATTTTGATCATAATTTGGCATCTAGTTTAATTCTACATCTCAAGTTTATTAATTTTTGCAAAAAAATAATTGTGTATTTTTTGCGAAAAAATCATAAGGGGGAACCCTTACCAATTTTGAAATTACATTCCCAGACTTCGAATTGCCACAACTTTGCCAAATCTAAGCCGATTTTCAATATCGAAGCCATTTTGATCATAATTTGGCATCTAGTTTAATTCTTCATCTCAAGTTTATTACATTTTTGAAAAAAAAATTGTGTATTTTTTGGCGAAAAAAGCATAAGGGGGAACCCTTACCAATTTTCAAATGACATTCCCAGACTTCGAATTGCCACAACTTTATCAAATCTAAACCGATTTTCAATATCGAGGCCATTTTGATCATAATTTGGCATCTAGTTTAATTCTACATCTCAAGTTTATTAATTTTTGAAAAAAAAATTGTGTATTTTTTGCGAAAAAAGCATAAGGGGGAACCCTCACCAATTTTGAAATGCCATCCCCAGACTTCGAATTGCCGCAACTTTGCCAAATCTAAGCCGATTTTCAATATCGAAGCCATTTTGATCATAATTTGGCATCTAGTTTAATTCTACATCTCAAGTTTATTAATTTTTGAAAAAAATAATTGTGTATTTTTTGCGAAAAAATCATAAGGGGGAACCCTTACCAATTTTGAAATGACATTCCCAGACTTCGAATTGCCGCAACTTTGCCAAATCTAAGCCGATTTTCAATATCGAAGCCATTTTGATCATAATTTGGCATCTAGTTTAATTCTACATCTCAAGTTTATTAATTTTTTGAAAAAAATAATTGTGTATTTTTTGCGAAAAAATCATAAGGGGGAACCCTTACCAATTTTGAAATGACATTCCCAGACTTCGAATTGCCACAACTTTGCCAAATCTAAGCCGATTTTCAATATCGAAGCCATTTTGATCATAATTTGGCATCTAGTTTAATTCTACATCTCAAGTTTATTAATTTTTGAAAAAAATAATTGTGTATTTTTTGCGAAAAAAGCATAAGGGGGAACCCTCACCAATTTTGAAATGACATCCCCAGACTTCGAATTGCCACAACTTTGCCAAATCTAAGCCGATTTTCAATATCGAAGCCATTTTGATCATAATTTGGCATCTAGTTTAATTCTACATCTCAAGTTTATTACATTTTTGAAAAAAAAAATTGTTTTTTTTGGCGAAAAAAGCATAAGGGGGAACCCTTACCAATTTTCAAATGACATTCCCAGACTTCGAATTGCCACAACTTTGTCAAATCTAAACCGATTGTCAATATCGAGGCCATTTTGATCATAATTTGGCATCTAGTTTAATTCTACATCTCAAGTTTATTAATTTTTGCAAAAAAATAATTGTGTATTTTTTGCGAAAAAATCATAAGGGGAACCCTTACCAATTTTGAAATTACATTCCCAGACTTCGAATTGCCACAACTTTGCCAAATCTAAGCCGATTTTCAATATCGAAGCCATTTTGATCATAATTTGGCATCTAGTTTAATCCTACATCTCAAGTTTATACATTTTTGAAAAAAAAAATTGTTTTTTTTTTGGCGAAAAAAGCATAAGGGGGAACCCTTACCAATTTTCAAATGACATTCCCAGACTTCGAATTGCCACAACTTTGTCAAATCTAAACCGATTGTCAATATCGAAGCCATTTTGATCATAATTTGGCATCTAGTTTAATTCTACATCTCAAGTTTATTAATTTTTGAAAAAAAAATTGTGTATTTTTTGCGAAAAAAGCATAAGGGGGAACCCTCACCAATTTTGAAATGCCATCCCCAGACTTCGAATTGCCGCAACTTTGCCAAATCTAAGCCGATTTTCAATATCGAAGCCATTTTGATCATAATTTGGCATCTAGTTTAATTCTACATCTCAAGTTTATTAATTTTTGCAAAAAAATAATTGTGTATTTTTTGCGAAAAAATCATAAGGGGGAACCCTTACCAATTTTGAAATTACATTCCCAGACTTCGAATTGCCACAACTTTGCCAAATCTAAGCCGATTTTCAATATCGAAGCCATTTTGATCATAATTTGGCATCTAGTTTAATTCTACATCTCAAGTTTATTAATTTTTGCAAAAAAATAATTGTGTATTTTTTGGCGAAAAAAGCATAAGGGGGAACCCTTACCAATTTTGAAATGACATTCCCAGACTTCGAATTGCCACAACTTTGCCAAATCTAAGCCGATTGTCAATATCGAGGCCATTTTGATCATAATTTGGCATCTAGTTTAATTCTACATCTCAAGTTTATTAATTTTTGAAAAAAATAATTGTGTATTTTTTGGCGAAAAAAGCATAAGGGGGAACCCTCACCAATTTTGAAATGCCATCCCCAGACTTCGAATTGCCGCAACTTTGCCAAATCTAAGCCGATTTTCAATATCGAAGCCATTTTGATCATAATTTGGCATCTAGTTTAATTCTACATCTCAAGTTTATTAATTTTTGAAAAAAATAATTGTGTATTTTTTGCGAAAAAATCATAAGGGGGAACCCTTACCAATTTTGAAATGACATTCCCAGACTTCGAATTGCCACAACTTTGCCAAATCTAAGCCGATTTTCAATATCGAAGCCATTTTGATCATAATTTGGCATCTAGTTTAATTCTACATCTCAAGTTTATTAATTTTTGAAAAAAATAATTGTGTATTTTTTGCGAAAAAAGCATAAGGGGGAACCCTTACCAATTTTGAAATGACATTCCCAGACTTCGAATTGCCACAACTTTGCCAAATCTAAGCCGATTTTCAATATCGAAGCCATTTTGATCATAATTTGGCATCTAGTTTAATTCTACATCTCAAGTTTATTAATTTTTGAAAAAAAAATTGTGTATTTTTTGCGAAAAAAGCATAAGGGGGAACCCTCACCAATTTTGAAATGACATTCCCAGACTTCGAATTGCCACAACTTTGCCAAATCTAAGCCGATTTTCAATATCGAAGCCATTTTGATCATAATTTGGCATCTAGTTTAATTCTACATCTCAAGTTTATTACATTTTTGAAAAAAAAAATTGTGTATTTTTGGCGAAAAAAGCATAAGGGGGAACCCTTACCAATTTTGAAATGACATTCCCAGACTTCGAATTGCCACAACTTTGCCAAATCTAAGCCGATTTTCAATATCGAAGCCATTTTGATCATAATTTGGCATCTAGTTTAATTCTACATCTCAAGTTTATTAATTTTTGCAAAAAAATAATTGTGTATTTTTTGCGAAAAAATCATAAGGGGGAACCCTTACAAATTTTGAAATTACATTCCCAGACTTCGAATTGCCACAACTTTGCCAAATCTAAGCCGATTTTCAATATCGAAGCCATTTTGATCATAATTTGGCATCTAGTTTAATCCTACATCTCAAGTTTATTACATTTTTGAAAAAAAAATGTGTTTTTTTTGGCGAAAAAAGCATAAGGGGAACCCTTACCAATTTTCAAATGACATTCCCAGACTTCGAATTGCCACAACTTTGTCAAATCTAAGCCGATTTTCAATATCGAAGCCATTTTGATCATAATTTGGCATCTAGTTTAATTCTACATCTCAAGTTTATTACATTTTTGAAAAAAAAATTGTGTATTTTTTGCGAAAAAAGCATAAGGGGGAACCCTCACCAATTTTGAAATGCCATCCCCAGACTTCGAATTGCCGCAACTTTGCCAAATCTCAGCCGATTTTCAATATCGAAGCCATTTTGATCATAATTTGGCATCTAGTTTAATTCTACATCTCAAGTTTATTAATTTTTGCAAAAAAATAATTGTGTATTTTTTGCGAAAAAATCATAAGGGGGAACCCTTACCAATTTTGAAATTACATTCCCAGACTTCGAATTGCCACAACTTTGCCAAATCTAAGCCGATTTTCAATATCGAAGCCATTTTGATCATAATTTGGCATCTAGTTTAATTCTACATCTCAAGTTTATTACATTTTTGAAAAAAAAATGTGTATTTTTTGCGAAAAAAGCATAAGGGGGAACCCTTACCAATTTTGAAATGACATTCCCAGACTTCGAATTGCCACAACTTTACCAAATCTAAGCCGATTTTCAATATCGAAGCCATTTTGATCATAATTTGGCATCTAGTTTAATTCTACATCTCAAGTTTATTAATTTTTGAAAAAAATAATTGTGTATTTTTTGCGAAAAAAGCATAAGGGGGAACCCTCACCAATTTTGAAATGCCATCCCCAGACTTCGAATTGCCGCAACTTTGCCAAATCTAAGCCGATTTTCAATATCGAAGCCATTTTGATCATAATTTGGCATCTAGTTTAATTCTACATCTCAAGTTTATTAATTTTTGCAAAAAAATAATTGTGTATTTTTTGCGAAAAAATCATAAGGGGGAACCCTTACCAATTTTGAAATGACATTCCCAGACTTCGAATTGCCGCAACTTTGCCAAATCTAAGCCGATTTTCAATATCGAAGCCATTTTGATCATAATTTGGCATCTAGTTTAATTCTACATCTCAAGTTTATTAATTTTTGAAAAAAATAATTGTGTATTTTTTGCGAAAAAATCATAAGGGGGAACCCTTACCAATTTTGAAATTACATTCCCAGACTTCGAATTGCCACAACTTTGCCAAATCTAAGCCGATTTTCAATATCGAAGCCATTTTGATCATAATTTGGCATCTAGTTTAATTCTACATCTCAAGTTTATTAATTTTTGAAAAAAATAATTGTGTATTTTTTGCGAAAAAATCATAAGGGGGAACCCTTACCAATTTTGAAATGACATTCCCAGACTTCGAATTGCCACAACTTTGCCAAATCTAAGCCGATTTTCAATATCGAAGCCATTTTGATCATAATTTGGCATCTAGTTTAATTCTACATCTCAAGTTTATTAATTTTTGAAAAAAAATAATTGTGTATTTTTTGCGAAAAAAGCATAAGGGGGAACCCTCACCAATTTTGAAATGACATTCCCAGACTTCGAATTGCCACAACTTTGCCAAATCTAAGCCGATTTTCAATATCGAAGCCATTTTGATCATAATTTGGCATCTAGTTTAATTCTACATCTCAAGTTTATTACATTTTTGAAAAAAATAATTGTGTATTTTTTGGCGAAAAAAGCATAAGGGGGAACCCTTACCAATTTTGAAATGACATTCCCAGACTTCGAATTGCCACAACTTTGTCAAATCTAAGCCGATTGTCAATATCGAGGCCATTTTGATCATAATTTGGCATCTAGTTTAATTCTACATCTCAAGTTTATTAATTTTTGAAAAAAATAATTGTGTATTTTTTGCGAAAAAAGCATAAGGGGGAACCCTTACCAATTTTGAAATGACATTCCCAGACTTCGAATTGCCACAACTTTGCCAAATCTAAGCCGATTTTCAATATCGAAGCCATTTTGATCATAATTTGGCATCTAGTTTAATTCTACATCTCAAGTTTATTAATTTTTGAAAAAAAATAATTGTGTATTTTTTGCGAAAAAATCATAAGGGGGAACCCTTACCAATTTTGAAATGACATTCCCAGACTTCGAATTGCCGCAACTTTGCCAAATCTAAGCCGATTTTCAATATCGAAGCCATTTTGATCATAATTTGGCATCTAGTTTAATTCTACATCTCAAGTTTATTAATTTTTGAAAAAAATAATTGTGTATTTTTTGCGAAAAAATCATAAGGGGGAACCCTTACCAATTTTGAAATTACATTCCCAGACTTCGAATTGCCACAACTTTGCCAAATCTAAGCCGATTTTCAATATCGAAGCCATTTTGATCATAATTTGGCATCTAGTTTAATTCTACATCTCAAGTTTATTAATTTTTGAAAAAAAATAATTGTGTATTTTTTGCGAAAAAATCATAAGGGGGAACCCTTACCAATTTTGAAATGACATTCCCAGACTTCGAATTGCCACAACTTTGCCAAATCTAAGCCGATTTTCAATATCGAAGCCATTTTGATCATAATTTGGCATCTAGTTTAATTCTACATCTCAAGTTTATTAATTTTTGAAAAAAATAATTGTGTATTTTTTGCGAAAAAATCATAAGGGGGAACCCTTACCAATTTTGAAATGACATTCCCAGACTTCGAATTGCCACAACTTTGCCAAATCTAAGCCGATTTTCAATATCGAAGCCATTTTGATCATAATTTGGCATCTAGTTTAATTCTACATCTCAAGTTTATTAATTTTTGAAAAAAAAATTGTGTATTTTTTGCGAAAAAAGCATAAGGGGGAACCCTCACCAATTTTGAAATGCCATCCCCAGACTTCGAATTGCCGCAACTTTGCCAAATCTAAGCCGATTTTCAATATCGAAGCCATTTTGATCATAATTTGGCATCTAGTTTAATTCTACATCTCAAGTTTATTACATTTTTGAAAAAAATAATTGTTTATTTTTTGGCGAAAAAAGCATAAGGGGGAACCCTTACCAATTTTGAAATGACATTCCCAGACTTCGAATTGCCACAACTTTGCCAAATCTAAGCCGATTTTCAATATCGAAGCCATTTTGATCATAATTTGGCATCTAGTTTAATTCTACATCTCAAGTTTATTAATTTTTGAAAAAAAAATTGTGTATTTTTTGCGAAAAAAGCATAAGGGGGAACCCTCACCAATTTTGAAATGACATTCCCAGACTTCGAATTGCCGCAACTTTGCCAAATCTAAGCCGATTTTCAATATCGAAGCCATTTTGATCATAATTTGGCATCTAGTTTAATTCTACATCTCAAGTTTATTAATTTTTGGCAAAAAAATAATTGTGTATTTTTTGCGAAAAAATCATAAGGGGAACCCTTACCAATTTTGAAATTACATTCCCAGACTTCGAATTGCCACAACTTTGCCAAATCTAAGCCGATTTTCAATATCGAAGCCATTTTGATCATAATTTGGCATCTAGTTTAATTCTACATCTCAAGTTTATTACATTTTTGAAAAAAAAAATTGTGTATTTTTTGGCGAAAAAAGCATAAGGGGGAACCCTTACCAATTTTCAAATGACATTCCCAGACTTCGAATTGCCACAACTTTGTCAAATCTAAGCCGATTTTCAATATCGAAGCCATTTTGATCATAATTTGGCATCTAGTTTAATTCTACATCTCAAGTTTATTAATTTTTGAAAAAAATAATTGTGTATTTTTTGCGAAAAAAGCATAAGGGGGAACCCTCACCAATTTTGAAATGACATTCCCAGACTTCGAATTGCCGCAACTTTGCCAAATCTCAGCCGATTTTCAATATCGAAGCCATTTTGATCATAATTTGGCATCTAGTTTAATTCTACATCTCAAGTTTATTAATTTTTGCAAAAAAATAATTGTGTATTTTTTGCGAAAAAATCATAAGGGGGAACCCTTACCAATTTTGAAATTACATTCCCAGACTTCGAATTGCCACAACTTTGCCAAATCTAAGCCGATTTTCAATATCGAAGCCATTTTGATCATAATTTGGCATCTAGTTTAATTCTACATCTCAAGTTTATACATTTTTGAAAAAAAAATATGTTTTTTTTTGCGAAAAAAGCATAAGGGGGAACCCTTACCAATTTTCAAATGACATTCCCAGACTTCGAATTGCCACAACTTTGTCAAATCTAAACCGATTGTCAATATCGAGGCCATTTTGATCATAATTTGGCATCTAGTTTAATTCTACATCTCAAGTTTATTAATTTTTGAAAAAAAAATTGTGTATTTTTTGCGAAAAAAGCATAAGGGGGAACCCTCACCAATTTTGAAATGCCATCCCCAGACTTCGAATTGCCGCAACTTTGCCAAATCTAAGCCGATTTTCAATATCGAAGCCATTTTGATCATAATTTGGCATCTAGTTTAATTCTACATCTCAAGTTTATTAATTTTTGAAAAAAATAATTGTGTATTTTTTGCGAAAAAATCATAAGGGGGAACCCTTACCAATTTTGAAATGACATTCCCAGACTTCGAATTGCCACAACTTTGCCAAATCTAAGCCGATTTTCAATATCGAAGCCATTTTGATCATAATTTGGCATCTAGTTTAATTCTACATCTCAAGTTTATTAATTTTTGCAAAAAAATAATTGTGTATTTTTTGCGAAAAAATCATAAGGGGGAACCCTTACCAATTTTGAAATTACATTCCCAGACTTCGAATTGCCACAACTTTGCCAAATCTAAGCCGATTTTCAATATCGAAGCCATTTTGATCATAATTTGGCATCTAGTTTAATTCTACATCTCAAGTTTATTAATTTTTGAAAAAAATAATTGTGTATTTTTTGCGAAAAAAGCATAAGGGGGAACCCTCACCAATTTTGAAATTGACATTCCCAGACTTCGAATTGCCACAACTTTGCCAAATCTAAGCCGATTTTCAATATCGAAGCCATTTTGATCATAATTTGGCATCTAGTTTAATTCTACATCTCAAGTTTATTACATTTTTGAAAAAAAAAATGTGTTTTTTTATGGCGAAAAAAGCATAAGGGGGAACCCTTACCAATTTTCAAATGACATTCCCAGACTTCGAATTGCCACAACTTTGTCAAATCTAAGCCGATTGTCAATATCGAAGCCATTTTGATCATAATTTGGCATCTAGTTTAATTCTACATCTCAAGTTTATTAATTTTTGAAAAAAAAAATTGTGTATTTTTTGCGAAAAAAGCATAAGGGGGAACCCTCACCAATTTTGAAATGCCATCCCCAGACTTCGAATTGCCGCAACTTTGCCAAATCTCAGCCGATTTTCAATATCGAAGCCATTTTGATCATAATTTGGCATCTAGTTTAATTCTACATCTCAAGTTTATTAATTTTTGCAAAAAAATAATTGTGTATTTTTTGCGAAAAAATCATAAGGGGGAACCCTCACCAATTTTGAAATTACATTCCCAGACTTCGAATTGCCACAACTTTGCCAAATCTAAGCCGATTTTCAATATCGAAGCCATTTTGATCATAATTTGGCATCTAGTTTAATTCTACATCTCAAGTTTATACATTTTTGAAAAAAAAATTGTGTATTTTTTGGCGAAAAAAGCATAAGGGGGAACCCTTACCAATTTTCAAATGACATTCCCAGACTTCGAATTGCCACAACTTTGTCAAATCTAAGCCGATTTTCAATATCGAAGCCATTTTGATCATAATTTGGCATCTAGTTTAATTCTACATCTCAAGTTTATTAATTTTTGAAAAAAAAATTGTGTATTTTTTGCGAAAAAAGCATAAGGGGGAACCCTCACCAATTTTGAAATGACATTCCCAGACTTCGAATTGCCACAACTTTGCCAAATCTAAGCCGATTTTCAATATCGAAGCCATTTTGATCATAATTTGGCATCTAGTTTAATTCTACATCTCAAGTTTATTAATTTTTGCAAAAAAATAATTGTGTATTTTTTGGCGAAAAAATCATAAGGGGGAACCCTTACCAATTTTGAAATTACATTCCCAGACTTCGAATTGCCACAACTTTGCCAAATCTAAGCCGATTTTCAATATCGAAGCCATTTTGATCATAATTTGGCATCTAGTTTAATTCTACATCTCAAGTTTATTAATTTTTGAAAAAAATAATTGTGTATTTTTTGCGAAAAAATCATAAGGGGGAACCCTTACCAATTTTCAAATGACATTCCCAGACTTCGAATTGCCACAACTTTGTCAAATCTAAACCGATTGTCAATATCGAGGCCATTTTGATCATAATTTGGCATCTAGTTTAATTCTACATCTCAAGTTTATTAATTTTTGCAAAAAAATAATTGTGTATTTTTTGCGAAAAAATCATAAGGGGGAACCCTTACAAATTTTGAAATTACATTCCCAGACTTCGAATTGCCACAACTTTGCCAAATCTAAGCCGATTTTTAATATCGAAGCCATTTTGATCATAATTTGGCATCTAGTTTAATTCTACATCTCAAGTTTATTACATTTTTGAAAAAAAAATATTGTGTTTTTTTGGCGAAAAAAGCATAAGGGGGAACCCTTACCAATTTTGAAATGACATTCCCAGACTTCGAATTGCCACAACTTTGTCAAATCTAAGCCGATTGTCAATATCGAAGCCATTTTGATCATAATTTGGCATCTAGTTTAATTCTACATCTCAAGTTTATTAATTTTTGAAAAAAAAATTGTGTATTTTTTGCGAAAAAAGCATAAGGGGGAACCCTCACCAATTTTGAAATGCCATCCCCAGACTTCGAATTGCCGCAACTTTGCCAAATCTCAGCCGATTTTCAATATCGAAGCCATTTTGATCATAATTTGGCATCTAGTTTAATTCTACATCTCAAGTTTATTAATTTTTGAAAAAAAATAATTGTGTATTTTTTGCGAAAAAATCATAAGGGGGAACCCTTACCAATTTTCAAATGACATTCCCAGACTTCGAATTGCCACAACTTTGTCAAATCTAAACCGATTTTCAATATCGAGGCCATTTTGATCATAATTTGGCATCTAGTTTAATTCTACATCTCAAGTTTATTAATTTTTGCAAAAAAATAATTGTGTATTTTTTGCGAAAAAATCATAAGGGGGAACCCTTACAAATTTTGAAATTACATTCCCAGACTTCGAATTGCCACAACTTTGCCAAATCTAAGCCGATTTTCAATATCGAAGCCATTTTGATCATAATTTGGCATCTAGTTTAATTCTACATCTCAAGTTTATTACATTTTTGAAAAAAAAATTGTGTTTTTTTTGGCGAAAAAAGCATAAGGGGGAACCCTTACCAATTTTCAAATGACATTCCCAGACTTCGAATTGCCACAACTTTGTCAAATCTAAACCGATTGTCAATATCGAGGCCATTTTGATCATAATTTGGCATCTAGTTTAATTCTACATCTCAAGTTTATTAATTTTTGAAAAAAAAATTGTGTATTTTTTGCGAAAAAAGCATAAGGGGGAACCCTCACCAATTTTGAAATGCCATCCCCAGACTTCGAATTGCCGCAACTTTGCCAAATCTAAGCCGATTTTCAATATCGAAGCCATTTTGATCATAATTTGGCATCTAGTTTAATTCTACATCTCAAGTTTATTAATTTTTGAAAAAAAATAATTGTGTATTTTTTGCGAAAAAATCATAAGGGGGAACCCTTACCAATTTTGAAATAACATTCCCAGACTTCGAATTGCCGCAACTTTGCCAAATCTAAGCCGATTTTCAATATCGAAGCCATTTTGATCATAATTTGGCATCTAGTTTAATTCTACATTTCAAGTTTATTAATTTTTGAAAAAAATAATTGTGTATTTTTTGCGAAAAAATCATAAGGGGGAACCCTTACCAATTTTGAAATTACATTCCCAGACTTCGAATTGCCACAACTTTGCCAAATCTAAGCCGATTTTCAATATCGAAGCCATTTTGATCATAATTTGGCATCTAGTTTAATTCTACATCTCAAGTTTATTAATTTTTGAAAAAAAAATTGTGTATTTTTTGCGAAAAAAGCATAAGGGGGAACCCTCACCAATTTTGAAATGCCATCCCCAGACTTCGAATTGCCACAACTTTGCCAAATCTAAGCCGATTTTCAATATCGAAGCCATTTTGATCATAATTTGGCATCTAGTTTAATTCTACATCTCAAGTTTATTACATTTTTGAAAAAAAAATATGTTTTTATTTGGCGAAAAAAGCATAAGGGGGAACCCTTACCAATTTTCAAATGACATTCCCAGACTTCGAATTGCCACAACTTTATCAAATCTAAACCGATTGTCAATATCGAGGCCATTTTGATCATAATTTGGCATCTAGTTTAATTCTACATCTCAAGTTTATTAATTTTTGAAAAAAAAATTGTGTATTTTTTGCGAAAAAAGCATAAGGGGGAACCCTCACCAATTTTGAAATGCCATCCCCAGACTTCGAATTGCCGCAACTTTGCCAAATCTCAGCCGATTTTCAATATCGAAGCCATTTTGATCATAATTTGGCATCTAGTTTAATTCTACATCTCAAGTTTATTAATTTTTGCAAAAAAATAATTGTGTATTTTTTGCGAAAAAATCATAAGAGGGAACCCTTACAAATTTTGAAATTACATTCCCAGACTTCGAATTGCCGCAACTTTGCCAAATCTAAGCCGATTTTCAATATCGAAGCCATTTTGATCATAATTTGGCATCTAGTTTAATTCTACATCTCAAGTTTATTACATTTTTGAAAAAAAATTTATTTTTATTTGGCGAAAAAAGCATAGGGGGAACCCCTACCAATTTTCAAATGACATTCCCAGACTTCGAATTGCCACAACTTTGTCAAATCTAAACTGATTGTCAATATCGGAAGCCGTTCTGATCATAATTTGGCATCTAGTTTAATTCTACATCTCCAAGTTTATTAATTTTTGAAAAAAAATTGTGTATTTTTTGCGAAAAAAGCATAAGGGGGAACCCTCACCAATTTTGAAATGCCATCCCCAGACTTCTAATTGCCGCAACTTTGCCAAATCTCAGCCGATTTTCAATATCGAAGCCATTTTGATCATAGTTTGGCATCTAGTTTAATTCTACATCTCAAGTTTATTAATTTTTGCGAAAAAAATAATTGTGTATTTTTTGCGAAAAAATCATAAGGGGGAACCCTTACAAATTTTGAAATTACAATCCCAGACTTCGAATTGCCACAACTTTGCCAAATCTAAGCCGATTTTCAATATCGAAGCCATTTTGATCATAATTTTGCATCTAGTTTAATTCTACATTTCAAGTTTATTAATTTTTTAAAAAAATAATTGTTTATTTTTTGCGAAAAAATTATAAGGGGAAACCCTTACCAATTTTCAAATGACATTCCCAGATTTCGAATTGTCACAACTTTGTCAAATCTAAACCGATTGTCAATATCGAGGCCATTTTGATCATAATTTAGCATCTAGTTCAATTCTAAATCTCAAGTTTATTAATTTTTGCAAAATAAATAATTGTGTATTTTTTTGCGAAAAAATCATAAGGGGGAACCCTTACAAATTTTGAAATTACATTCCCAGACTTCGAATTGCCACAACTTTGCCAAATCTAAGCCGATTTTTAATATCGAAGCCATTTTGATCATAATTTGGCATATAGTTTAATTCTACATCTCAAGTTTATACATTTTTGAAAAAAAAAAATATTTTTTATTTGGCGAAAAAAGCATTAGGGGGAACCCTTACCAATTTTCAAATGACATTCCCAGACTTCGCATTGCCACAACTTTATCAAATCTAAACCAATTGTCAATATCGAGGCCATTTTGATCATAATTTGGCATCTAGTTTAATTCTACATCTCAAGTTTATTCATTTTTGAAAAAAAAATTGTGTATTTTTTGCGAAAAAAGCATAAGGGGGAACCCTCACCAATTTTGAAATGCCCCATCCCCAGACTTCGAATTGCCGCAACTTTGCCAAATCTCAGCCGATTTTCAATATCGAAGCCATTTTGATCATAATTTGGCATCTAGTTTAATTCTACATTTGAAGTTTATTAATTTTTAAATAAAAATAATTGTTTATTTTTTGCGAAAAAAAATCATAAGGGGGAACCCTTACCAATTTTCAAATGATATTCCCAGACTTCGAATTACCACAACTTTGTCAAATCTAAACCGATTGTCAATATCGAGGCCATTTTGATCATAATTTGGCATCTAGTTTAGTTCTAAATCTCAAGTTTATTAATTTTTTCAAATAAATAATTGTGTATTTTTTTGCGAAAAAAATCATAAGGGGGAACCCTTACCAATTTTGAAATTACATTCCCAGACTTCGAATTGCCACAACTTTGCCAAATCTAAGCCGCTTTTGAATATCGAAGCCATTTTGATCATAATTTGGCATCTAGTTTAATTCTACATCTCAAGTTTATTACATTTTTAAAAAAAAAATGTTTTTTTTTTTGGCGAAAAAAGCATAAGGGGGAACCCTTACCAATTTTCAAATGACATTCCCAAACTTCGAATTGCCACAACTTTGTCAAATCTAAGCCGATTGTCAATATCGAGGCCATTTTGATCATAATTTGGCATCTAGTTCAATTCTACATCTCAAGTTTATTAATTTTTGAAAAAAAAATTGTGTATTTTTTACGAAAAAAACATAAGAGGGAACCCCCACCAATTTTGAAATGCCATCCCCAGACTTCGAATTGCCGCAACTTTGCCAAATCTAAGCCGATTTTCAATATCGAAGCCATTTCGATCATAATTTGGCATCAAGTTTAATTCTACATCTCAAGTTTATTAATTCTTGCAAAAAAATAATTGTGTATTTTTTGCGAAAAAAGCATAAGGGGGAACCCTTACCAATTTTTAAATAACATTCCCAGACTTCGAATTGCCGTAACTTTGCCAAATCTAAGCCGATTTTCAATATCGAAGCCATTTTGATCATAATTTGGCATCTAGTTTAATTCTACATTTCAAGTTTATTAATTTTTAAAAAAAATAATTGTGTATTTTTTGCGAAAAAATCATAAGTGGGAACCCTTACCAATTTTGAAATTACATTCCCAGACTTCGAATTGCCACAACTTTGCCAAATCTAAGCCGATTTTCAATATCGAAGCCATTTTGATCGTAATTTGGCATCTAGTTTAATTCTACATCTCAAGTTTATTAATTTTTGCAAAAAAATAATTGTGTATTTTTTGCGAAAAAATCATAAGGGGGAACCCTTACCAATTTTTAAATAACATTCCCAGACTTCCGAATTGCCGCAACTTTGCCAAATCTAAGCCGATTTTCAATATCGAAGCCATTTTGATCATAATTTGGCATCTAGTTTAATTCTACATTTCAAGTTTATTTAATTTTTGAAAAAAATAATTGTGTATTTTTTGCGAAAAAATCATAAGGGGGAACCCTTACCAATTTTGAAATTACATTCCCAGACTTCGAATTGCCACAACTTTGCCAAATCTAAGCCGATTTTCAATATCGAAGCCATTTTGATCGTAATTTGGCATCTAGTTTAATTCTTCTTCTCAAGTTTATACATTTTTTAAAAAAAAAATATTATTTTTTTTGGCGAAAAAAGCATAAGGGGGAACCCTTACCAATTTTCAAATGACATTCCCAGACTTCGAATTGCCACAACTTTATCAAATATAAACCGATTGTCAATATTGAGGCCATTTTGATCATAATTTGGCATCTAGTTTAATTCTACATCTCAAGTTTATTAAATTTTGAAAAAAAAAAATTGTGTATTTTTTGCGAAAAAAAGCATAAGGGGGAACCCTCACCAATTTTGAAATGCCATCCCCAGACTTCGAATTGCCGCAACTTTGCCAAATCTAAGCCGATTTTCAATATCGAAGCCATTTTGATCATAATTTGGCATCTAGTTTAATTCTACATTTCAAGTTTATTAATTTTTTAAAAAAAATAATTGTTTATTTTTTGCGAAAAAATTATAAGGGGGAACCCTTACCAATTTTCAAATGACATTCCCAGATTTCGAATTGCCACAACTTTGTCAAATCTAAACCGATTGTCAATATCGAGGCCATTTTGATCATAATTTAGCATCTAGTTTAGTTCTAAATCTCAAGTTTATTAATTTTTGCAAATAAATAATTGTGTATTTTTTGCGAAAAAATCATAAGGGGGAACCCTTACAAATTTTGAAATTACATTCCCAGACTTCGAATTGCCACAACTTTGCCAAATCTAAGCCGATTTTTAATATCGAAGCCATTTTGATCATAATTTGGCATCTAGTTTAATTCTACATCTCAAGTTTATACATTTTTGAAAAAAAAAATATGTTTTTATTTGGCGAAAAAAGCATAAGGGGGAACCCTTACCAATTTTCAAATGACATTCCCAGACTTCGAATTGCCACAACTTTATCAAATCTAAACCGATTGTCAATATCGAGGCCATTTTGATCATAATTTGGCATCTAGTTTAATTCTACATCTCAAGTTTATTAATTTTTGAAAAAAAAATTGTGTATTTTTTGCGAAAAAAGCATAAGGGGGAACCCTCACCAATTTTGAAATGCCATCCCCAGACTTCGAATCAAATCTAAGCCGATTTTCAATATCGAAGCCATTTTGATCATAATTTGGCATCTAGTTTAATTCTAAATTTGAAGTTTATTAATTTTTCAAATAAATAATTGTTTATTTTTTTGCGAAAAAATCATAAGGGGGAACCCTTACCAATTTTCAAATTACATTCCCAGACTTCAAATTGCCACAACTTTGCCAAATCTAAACCGCTTGTGAATATCGAAGCCATTTTGATCATAATTTGGCATCTAGTTTAGTTCTACATCTCAAGTTTATTCATTTTTTCAAATAAATAATTGTTTTTTTTTTGGCGAAAAAATCATAAGGGGGAACCCTTACCAATTTTCAAATGACATTCCCAGACTTCGAATTGCCACAACTTTGTCAAATCTAAGCCGATTGTCAATATCGAGGCCATTTTGATCATAATTTGGCATCTAGTTCAATTCTACATCTCAAGTTTATTAATTTTTGAAAAAAAAACTGTGTATTTTTTGCGACAAAAACATAAGAGGGAACCCTCACCAATTTTGAAATGCCATCCCCAGACTTCGAATTGCCGCAACTTTGCCAAATCTAAGCCGATTTTCAATATCGAAGCCATTTCGATCATAATTTGGCATCAAGTTTAATTCTACATCTCAAGTTTATTAATTCTTGCAAAAAAATAATTGTGTATTTTTTGCGAAAAAAATCATAAGGGGGAACCCTTACCAATTTTTAAATAACATTCCCAGACTTCGAATTGCCGCAACTTTGCCAAATCTAAGCCGATTTTCAATATCGAAGCCATTTTGATCATAATTTGGCATCTAGTTTAATTCTACATTTCAAGTTTATTAATTTTTAAAAAAAATAATTGTGTATTTTTTGCGAAAAAATCATAAGGGGGAACCCTTACCAATTTTGAAATTACATTCCCAGACTTCGAATTGCCACAACTTTGCCAAATCTAAGCCGATTGTCAATATCGAGGCCATTTTGATCATAATTTAGCATCTAGTTTAATTCTACATCTCAAGTTTATTAATTTTTGAAAAAAAAAATAGTGTATTTTTTGCGAAAAAAGCATAAGGGGGAACCCTCACCAATTTTGAAATGCCATCCCCAGACTTCGAATTGCCGCAACTTTGCCAAATCTAAGCCGATTTTCAATATCGAAGGCATTTTGATCATAATTTGGCATCTAGTTTAATCCTACATCTCAAGTTTAGACATTTTTGAAAAAAAAAAAATGTTTTTTTTTGGCGAAAAAAGCATACGGGGGGAACCCTTACCAATTTTCAAATGACATTCCCAGACTTCGAATTGCCACAACTTTGTCAAATCTAAACCGATTGTCAATATCGAAGCCGTTCTGATCATAATTTGGTATCTAGTTTAGTTCTAAATCTCAAGTTTATTTATTTTTGCAAATAACAAATTGTGTATATTTTGCGAAAAAAGCATAAGGGGGAACCCTTACCAATTTTCAAATGACATTCCCAGACTTCGAATTGCCACAACTTTGCCAAATCTAAACCGATTGTCAATATCGAGGCCATTTTAATCATAATTTGGCATCTAGTTTAATTCTACATCTCAAGTTTATTAATTTTTGAAAAAAAAAATTGTGTATTTTTTGCGAAAAAAGCATAAGGGGGAACCCTCACCAATTTTGAAATGCCATCCCCAGACTTCGAATTGCCGCAACTTTGCCAAATCTCAGCCGATTTTCAATATCGAAGCCATTTTGATCATAATTTGGCATCTAGTTTAATTCTACATCTCAAGTTTATTAATTTTTGGCGAAAAAATAATTGTGTATTTTTTGCGAAAAAATCATAAGGGGGAACCCTTACAAATTTTGAAATTACATTCCCAGACTTCGTATTGCCACAACTTTGCCAAATCTAAGCCGATTTTTAATATCGAAGCCATTTTGATCATAATTTGGCATCTAGTTTAATCCTACATCTCAAGTTTATACATTTTTGAAAAAAAAAATGTTTTTTTTTTTTGGCGAAAATAGCATAAGGGGGAACCCTCACCAATTTTGAAATGCCAACCCCCGACTTCGAATTGCCGCAACTTTGCCAAATCTCAGCCGATTTTCAATATCGAGGCCATTTTGATCTTAATTTTGCATCTAGTTTAATTCTACATCTCAAGTTAATTAATTCTTGCAAAAAAATAATTGTGTATTTTTGGCGAAAAAAGCATAAGGGGGAACCCTTACCAATTTTGAAATAACATTCCCAGACTTCGAATTGCCGCAACTTTGCCAAATCTAAGCCGATTTTCAATATCGAAGCCATTTTGATCATAATTTGGCATCTAGTTTAATTCTACATCTCAAGTTTATTAATTTTTGAAAAAAAAATTGTGTATATTTTGCGAAAAAAGCATAAGGGGGAACCCTCACCAGTTTTGAAATGCCATCCCCAGACTTCGAATTGCCGCAACTTTGCCAAATCTAAGCCGATTTTCAATATCGAAGCCATTTTGATCATAATTTGGCATCTAGTTTAATTCTACATCTCAAGTTAATTAATTCTTGCAAAAAAATAATTGTGTATTTTTGGCGAAAAAAGCATAAGGGGGAACCCTTACCAATTTTGAAATAACATTCCCAGACTTCGAATTGCCGCAACTTTGCCAAATCTAAGCCGATTTTCAATATCGAAGCCATTTTGATCATAATTTGGCATCTAGTTTAATTCTACATTTCAAGTTTATTGATTTTTAAAAAAAAATAATTGTGTATTTTTTGCGAAAAAATCATAAGGGGGAACCCTTACGAATTTTGAAATTACATTCCCAGACTTCGAATTGCCACAACTTTGCCAAATCTAAGCCGATTTTCAATATCGAAGCCATTTTGATCATAATTTGGCATCAAGTTTAATCCTTCATCTCAAGTTTATACATTTTTGAAAAAAAAATATATTTTTTTTTGGCGAAAAAAGCATAAGGGGGAACCCTTACCAATTTTCAAATGACATTCCCAGACTTCGAATTGCCACAACTTTACCAAATATAAACCGATTGTCAATATCGAGGCCATTTTGAGCATAATTTGGCATCTAGTTTAATTCTACATCTCAAGTTTATTAATTTTTGAAAAAAAATATTTTTTATTTGGCGAAAAAAGCATAAGGCGGAACCCTTACCAATTTTCAAATGACATTCCCAGACTTCGAATTGCCACAACTTTATCAAATCTAAACCGATTGTCAATATCGAGGCCATTTTGATCATAATTTGGCATCTAGTTTAATTCTACATCTCAAGTTTATTAATTTTTGAAAAAAAAAATTGTGTATTTTTTGCGAAAAAAGCATAAGGGGGAACCCTCACCAATTTTGAAATGCCATCCCCAGACTTCGAATTGCCGCAACTTTGCCAAATCTCAGCCGATTTTCAATATCGAAGCCATTTTGATCATAATTTGGCATCTAGTTTAATTCTACATCTCAAGTTTATTAATTTTTGGCGAAAAAGTAATTGTGTATTTTTTGCGAAAAAATCATAAGGGGGAACCCTCACCAATTTTGAAATGCCATCCCCAGACTTCGAATTGCCGCAACTTTGCCAAATCTCAGCCGATTTTCAATATCGAGGCCATTTTGATCATAATTTAGCATCTAGTTTAGTTCTAAATCTCAAGTTTATTAATTTTTCCAAATAAATAATTGTGTATTTTTTGCGAAATAATTATAAGGGGGAACCCTTACAAATTTTGAAATTACATTCCCAGACTTCGTATTGCCACAACTTTGCCAAATCTAAGCCGATTTTTAATATCGAAGCCATTTTGATCATAATTTGGCATCTAGTTTAATCCTTCATCTCAAGTTTATACATTTTTGAAAAAAAAAATAATTTTTTTTTGGCGAAAAAAGCATAAGGGAGAACCCTCACCAATTTTGAAATGCCATCCCCAGACTTCGAATTGCCGCAACTTTATCAAATCTCAGCCGATTTTCAATATCGAGGCCATTTTGATCATAATTTGGCATCTAGTTTAATTCGACATCTCAAGTTTATTAATTCTTGCAAAATAATAATTGTGTATTTTTTGCGAAAAAATCATAAGGGGGAACCCTAACCAATTTTGAAATGCCATTCCCAGACTTCGAATTGCCGCAACTTTGCCAAATCTAAGCCGATTTTCAATATCGAAGCCATTTTGATCATAATTTGGCATCTAGTTTAATTCTACATTTCAAGTTTATTGATTTTTTAAAAAAATAATTGTGTATTTTTTGCGAAAAAATCATAAGGGGGAACCCTTACCAATTTTGAAATTACATTCCCAGACTTCGAATTGCCACAACTTTGCCAAATCTAAGACGATTTTCAATATCGAAGCCATTTTGATCATAATTTGGCATCTAGTTTAATCCTTCATCTCAAGTTTATACATTTTTGAAAAAAAAAAATAATTTTTTTTTGTCGAAAAAAGCATAAGGGGGAACCCTTACCAATTTTCAAATGACATTCCCAGACTTCGAATTGCCACAACTTTATCAAATATAAATCGATTGTCAATATCCAGGCCATTTTGATCATAATTTGGCATATAGTTTAATTCTACATCTCAAGTTTATTAATTTTTGAAAAAAAAATAATTGTGTATTTTTTGCGAAAAAAGCATAAGGGGGAACCCTCACCAATTTTGAAATGCCATCCCCAGACTTCGAATTGCCGCAACTTTGCCAAATCTAAGCCGATTTTCAATATCGAAGCCATTTTGATCATAATTTGGCATCTAGTTTAATTCTACATCTCGAGTTTATACATTTTTAAAAAAAAAATGTTTTTTTTTTTGGCGAAAAAAGCATAAGGGGGAACCCTTACAAATTTTGAAATTACATTCCTAGACTTCGAATTGCCACAACTTTGCCAAATCTAAGCCGATTTTCAATATCGAAGCCATTTTGATCATAATTTGGCATCTAGTTTAATCCTACATCTCAAGTTTAAACATTTTTGAAAAAAAAAATATTTTTTATTTGGCGAAAAAAGCATAAGGGAGAACCCTCACCAATTTTGAAATGCCATCCCCAGACTTCGAATTGCCGCAACTTTATCAAATCTCAGCCGATTTTCAATATCGAGGCCATTTTGATCATAATTTGGCATCTTGTTTAATTCTACATCTAAAGTTTATTAATTTTTGAAAAAAAATATTTTTTATTTGGCGAAAAAAGCATAAGGCGGAACCCTTACCAATTTTCAAATGACATTCCCAGACTTCGAATTGCCACAACTTTGTCAAATCTAAACCGATTGTCAATATCGAGGCCATTTTGATCATAATTTGGCATCTAGTTTAATTCTACATCTCAAGTTTATTAATTTTTGAAAAAAAAAATTGTGTATTTTTTGCGAAAAAAGCATAAGGGGGAACCCTCACCAATTTTGAAATGCCATCCCCAGACTTCGAATTGCCGCAACTTTGCCAAATCTCAGCCGATTTTCAATATCGAAGCCATTTTGATCATAATTTGGCATCTAGTTTAATTCTACATCTCAAGTTTATTAATTTTTGGCGAAAAAGTAATTGTGTATTTTTTGCGAAAAAATCATAAGGGGGAACCCTCACCAATTTTGAAATGCCATCCCCAGACTTCGAATTGCCGCAACTTTGCCAAATCTCAGCCGATTTTCAATATCGAGGCCATTTTGATCATAATTTAGCATCTAGTTTAGTTCTAAATCTCAAGTTTATTAATTTTTCCAAATAAATAATTGTGTATTTTTTGCGAAATAATTATAAGGGGGAACCCTTACAAATTTTGAAATTACATTCCCAGACTTCGTATTGCCACAACTTTGCCAAATCTAAGCCGATTTTTAATATCGAAGCCATTTTGATCATAATTTGGCATCTAGTTTAATCCTACATCTCAAGTTTATTAATTTTTGAAAAAAAAAAGTGTGTATATTTTGCGAAAAAAGCATAAGGGGGAACCCTCACCAGTTTTGAAATGCCATCCCCAGACTTCGAATTGCCGCAACTTTGCCAAATCTCAGCCGATTTTCAAGATCGAAGCCATTTTGATCATAATTTGGCATCTAGTTTAATTCGACATCTCAAGTTTATTAATTTTTGCAAAATAATAATTGTGTATTTTTTGCGAAAAAATCATAAGGGGGAACCCTTACCAATTTTGAAATGCCATTCCCAGACTTCGAATTGCCGCAACTTTGCCAAATCTAAGCCGATTTTCAATATCGAAGCCATTTTGATCATAATTTGGCATCTAGTTTAATTCTACATTTCAAGTTTATTGATTTTTTAAAAAAAATAATTGTGTATTTTTTGCGAAAAAATCATAAGGGGGAACCCTTACCAATTTTGAAATTACATTCCCAGACTTCGAATTGCCACAACTTTGCCAAATCTAAGACGATTTTCAATATCGAAGCCATTTTGATCATAATTTGGCATCTAGTTTAATCCTTCATCTCAAGTTTATACATTTTTGAAAAAAAAAAATAATTTTTTTTTGGCGAAAAAAGCATAAGGGGGAACCCTTACCAATTTTCAAATGACATTCCCAGACTTCGAATTGCCACAACTTTATCAAATATAAATCGATTGTCAATATCGAGGCCATTTTGATCATAATTTGGCATATAGTTTAATTCTACATCTCAAGTTTATTAATTTTTGAAAAAAAATAATTGTGTATTTTTTGCGAAAAAAGCATAAGGGGGAACCCTCACCAATTTTGAAATGCCATCCCCAGACTTCGAATTGCCGCAACTTTGCCAAATCTAAGCCGATTTTCAATATCGAAGCCATTTTGATCATAATTTGGCATCTAGTTTAATTCTACATCTCGAGTTTATACATTTTTAAAAAAAAAATGTTTTTTTTTTTGGCGAAAAAAGCATAAGGGGGAACCCTTACAAATTTTGAAATTACATTCCTAGACTTCGAATTGCCACAACTTTGCCAAATCTAAGCCGATTTTCAATATCGAAGCCATTTTGATCATAATTTGGCATCTAGTTTAATCCTACATCTCAAGTTTAAACATTTTTGAAAAAAAAAAATATTTTTTATTTGGCGAAAAAAGCATAAGGGAGAACCCTCACCAATTTTGAAATGCCATCCCCAGACTTCGAATTGCCGCAACTTTATCAAATCTCAGCCGATTTTCAATATCGAGGCCATTTTGATCATAATTTGGCATCTTGTTTAATTCTACATCTAAAGTTTATTAATTTTCGAAAAAAAAATTGTGTATTTTTTGCGAAAAAAGCATAAGAGGGAACCCTCACCAATTTTGAAATGTCATCCCCAGACTTCGAATTGCCGCAACTTTGCCAAATCTAAGCCGATTTTCAATATCGAAGCCATTTCGATCATAATTTGGCATCTAGTTTAATTCTACATCTCAAGTTTATTAATTTTTGCAAATAAATAATTGTGTATTTTTTGCGAAAAAATCATAAGGGGGAACCCTTACAAATTTTGAAATTACATTCCCAGACTTCGAATTGCCACAACTTTGTCAAATCTAAGCCGATTTTTAATATCGAAGCCATTCTGATCATAGTTTGGCATCTAGTTTAATTCTACATCTCAAGTTTATTAATTTTTGGAAAAAAAAATTGTGTATATTTTGCGAAAAAAGCACAAGGGGGAACCCTCACCAGTTTTGAAATGCCATCATCAGACTTCGAATTGCCGCAACTTTGCCAAATCTCAGCCGATTTTCAATATCGAAGCCATTTTGATCATAATTTGGCATCTAGTTTAATTCTACATCTCAAGTTTATTAATTCTTGCAAAAAAATAATTGTGTATTTTTTGCGAAAAAATCATAAGGGGGAACCCTTACCAATTTTGAAATAACATTCCCAGACTTCGAATTGCCGCAACTTTGCCAAATCTAAGCCGATTTTCAATATCGAAGCCATTTTGATCATAATTTGGCATCTAGTTTAATTCTACATTTCAAGTTTATTAATTTTTTAAAAAAATAATTGTGTATTTTTTGCGAAAAAATCATAAGGGGGAACCCTTACCAATTTTGAAATTACATTCCCAGACTTCGAATTGCCACAACTCTGCCAAATCTAAGCCGATTTTCAATATCGAAGCCATTTTGATCATAATTTGGCATCTAGTTTAATCCTACATCTCAATTTTATACATTTTTGAAACAAAAAATGTTTTTTTTTTTTGTCGAAAAAGGCATAAGGGGGAACCCTTACGAATTTTCAAATGACATTCCCAGACTTCGAATTGCCACAGCTTTGCCAAATCTAAGCCGATTTTCAATATCGAAGCCATTTTGATCATAATTTGGCATCTTGTTTAATTCAACATCTCAAGTTTATTAATTTTTGCAAAAAAATAATTGTGTATTTTTTGCGAAAAAATCATAAGGGGGAACCCTTACAAATTTTGAAATTACAATCCCAGACTTCGAATTGCCACAGCTTTCCCAAATCTCAGCCGATTTTCAATATCGAAGCCATTTTGATCATAATTTGGCATCTAGTTTAATTCTACATTTCAAGATTATTAATTTTTTAAAAAAAATAATTGTGTATTTTTTTTGCAAAAAAATCATAAGGGGGAACCCTTACCAATTTTGAAATTACATTCCCAGAATTCGAATTGCCACAACTTTGCCAAATCTAAGCCGATTTTCAATATCGAAGCCATTTTGATCATAATTTGGCATCTAGTTTAATCCAACATCTCAAGTTTATAAATTTTTGAAAACAAAAAATATTTTTATTTTGGCGAAAAAAGCATAAGGGGGAACCCTTACCAATTTTAAAATGACATTCCCAGACTTCGAATTGCCACAACTTTATCAAATCTAAACCGATTGTCAATATCGAGGCCATTTTGATCATAATTTGGCATCTAGTTTAATTCTACATCTCAAGTTTATTAATTTTTGAAAAAAAAATTGTGTATTTTTTGCGAAAAAAGCATAAGGGGGAACCCTTACAAATTTTGAAATTACATTCCCAGACTTCGAATTGCCACAACTTTGCCAAATCTAAGCCGATTTTCAATATCGAAGCCATTTCGATCATAATTTGGCATCTAGTATATCCTACATCTCAAGTTTATACATTTTTGAAAAAAAAAATGTTTTTTTTTTTGGGAAAAAAGCATGAGGGGGAACCCTTACCAATTTTCAAATGACATTCCCAAACTTCGAATTGCCGCAACTTTGTCAAATCTAAGCCGATTGTCAATATCGAGGCCATTTGATCATAATTTGGCATCTAGTTTAATTCTAAATCTCAAGTTTATTAATTTTTGCAAATAAATAATTGTGTATTTTTAGCGAAAAAATCATAACAGGGAACCCTTACAAATTTTGAAATTACATTCCCAGACTTCGAATTGCCACAACTTTGCCAAATCTAAGCCGATTTTCAATATCGAAGCCATTCTGATTATAGTTTAACATCTAGTTTAATTCTACATCTCAAGTTTATTAATTTTTTAAAAACAATAATTGTGTATATTTTGCGAAAAAAGCATAAGGGGAACCCTCACCAGTTTTGAAATGCAATCCCCAGACTTCGAATTGCCACAACTTTGTCAAATCTAAACCGATTGTCAATATCGAAGCCGTTCTGATCATAATTTGGCATCTAGTTTAATTCTACATCTCAAGTTTATACATTTTTGAAAAAAAAATTGTTTTTTTTTTTGGCGAAAAAAGCATAATGGGGAACCCTTACCAATTTTCAAATGACATTCCCAGACTTCGAATTGCCACAACTTTGTCAAATCTAAGCCGATTGTCAATATCGAGGCCATTTTGATCATAATTTGGCATCTAGTTTAATTCTACATCTCAAGTTTATTAATTGTTGGCGACAAAATTATTGTGTATTTTTTGCGAAAAAATCATAAGGGGGAACCCTTACAAATTTTGAAATTACATTCCCAGACTTCGTATTGCCACAACTTTGCCAAATCTAAGCCGATTTTTAATATCGAAGCCATTCTGATTATAGTTTAACATCTAGTTTAATCCTTCATCTCAAGTTTATACATTTTTGAGAAAAAAAAAAATATTTTTTTTTTGGCGAAAAAAGCATGAGGGGGAACCCTTACCAATTTTCAAATGACATTCCCAGACTTCGAATTGACACAACTTTATCAAATATAAGCCGATTGCCAATATCGAGGCCATTTTGATCATAATTTGGCATCTAGTTTAATTCTACATCTCAAGTTTATTAATTTTTGAAAAAAAAATTGTGTATTTTTTGCGAAAAAAGCATAAGAGGGAACCCTCACCAATTTTGAAATGCCATCCCCAGACTTCGAATTGCCGCAACTTTGCCAAATCTAAGCCGATTTTTAATATCGAAGCCATTCTGATCATAGTTTGGCATCTAGTTTAATTCTACATCTCAAGTTCATTAATTTTTGAAAAAAAATTTGTGTATATTTTGCGAAAAAAGCATAAGGGGAACCCTCACCAGTTTTGAAATGCAATCCCCAGACTTCGAATTGCCACAACTTTGTCAAATCTAAACCGATTGTCAATATCGAAGCCGTTCTGATCATAATTTGGCATCTAGTTTAATTCTACATTTCAAGTTTATTAATTTTTTAAAAAAAATAATTGTGTATTTTTTGCGAAAAAATCATAAGGGGGAACCCTTACTAATTTTGAAATTACATTCCCAGACTTCGAATGTCCACAACTTTATCAAATATAAACCGATTGTCAATATCGAGGCCATTTGGGTCATAATTTGGCATCTAGTTTAATTCTACATCTCAAGTTTATTAATTTTTGAAAAAAATAATTGTGTATTTTTTGCGAAAAAATCATAAGGGGGAACCCTTACTAATTTTGAAATTACATTCCCAGACTTCGAATTGCCACAACTTTGCCAAATCTAAGCCGATTTTCAATATCGAAGCCATTTTGATCATAATTTGGCATCTAGTTTAATTCTACATCTCAAGTACATACATTTTTTAAAAAAAAAAAATTTTTTTTTTTTTGGCGAAAAAAGCATAAGGGGGAACCCTTACCAATTTTCAAATGACATTCCCAGACTTCGAATTGCCACAACTTTATCAAATCTAAACCGATTGTCAATATCAAGGCCATTTTGATCATAATTAATTTTTGAAAAAAAAATTGTGTATTTTTTGCGAAAAAAGCATAAGAGGGAACCCTCACCAATTTTGAAATGCCATCCCCAGACTTCGAATTGCCGCAACTTTGCCAAATCTAAGCCGATTTTCAATATCGAAGCCATTTCGATCATAATTTGGCATCTAGTTTAATTCTACATCTCAAGTTTATTAATTTTTGCAAATAAATAATTGTGTATTTTTTGCGAAAAAATCATAAGGGGGAACCCTTACAAATTTTGAAATTACATTCCCAGACTTCGAATTGACACAACTTTGCCAAATCTCAGCCGATTTTTAATATCGAAGCCATTCTGATCATAGTTTGGCATCTAGTTTAATTCTACATCTCAAGTTTATTAATTTTTGAAAAAAAATTGTGTATATGTTGCGAAAAAAGCATAAGGGGGAACCCTCACCAGTTTTGAAATGCCATCCCCAGACTTCGAATTGCCGCAACTTTGCCAAATCTCAGCCGATTTTCAATATCGAAGCCATTTTGATCATAATTTGGCATCTAGTTTAATTCTAAATCTCAAGTTTATTAATTCTTGCAAAAAAATAATTGTGTATTTTTTGCGAAAAAATCATAAGGGGGAACCCTTACCAATTTTGAAATAACATTCCCAGACTTCGAATTGCCGCAACTTTGCCAAATCTAAGCCGATTTTCAATATCGAAGCCATTTTGATCATAATTTGGCATCTATTTTAATTCTACATTTCAAGTTTATTAATTTTTAAAAAAAAATAATTGTGTATTTTTTGCGAAAAAATCATAAGGGGGAACACTTACCAATTTTGAAATTACATTCCCAGACTTCGAATTGCCACAACTTTGCCAAATCTAATCCGATTTTCAATATCGAAGCCATTTTGATCATAATTTGGCATCTAGTTTATTCCTTCATCTCAAGTTCATACATTTTTGAAAAAAAAAAATATTTTTTTTTTTGGCGAAAAAAGCATAAGGGGGAACCCTTACCAATTTTCAAATGACATTCCCAGACTTCGAATTGCCACAACTTTATCACACATAAACCGATTGTCAATATCGAGGCCATTTTGATCATAATTTGGCATCTAGTTTAATTCTACATCTCAAGTTTATTAATTTTTGAAAAAAAAATTGTGTATTTTTTGCGAAAAAAGCATAAGGGGGAACCCTCACCAATTTTGAAATGCCATCCCCAGACTTCGAATTGCCGCAACTTTGCCAAATCTAAGCCGATTTTCAATATCGAAGCCATTTTGATCATAATTTGGCATCTAGTTTAATTCTACATCTCAAGTATATACATTTTTGAAAAAAAAAATTTTTTTTTTTTTGGCGAAAAAAGCATAAGGGGGAACCCTTACCAATTTTCAAATGACATTCCTAGACTTCGAATTGCCACAACTTTGTCAAATCTAAGCCGATTGTCAATATCGAGGCCATTTTGATCATAATTTAGCATCTAGTTTAGTTCTAAATCTCAAGTTTATTAATTTTTGCAAAAAAATAGTTGTGTATTTTTTGCGAAAAAATCATAAGGGGGAACCCTTACAAATTTTGAAATTACATTCCCAGACTTCGAATTGCCACAACTTTGCCAAATCTAAGCCGATTTTCAATATCGAAGCCATTTTGATCATAATTTGGCATCTCGTTTAATCCTACATCTCGAATTTTTTTTGGGGAAAAAAAAAATTTTTTTTTTGGGAAAAAAGGAGGAGGGACCAATGGCCGGGCCGGGATTGGCATCTAGTTTAATTCTACATCTCAAGTTTATTAATTTTTGAAAAAAAAATTGTGTATTTTTTGCGAAAAAAGCATAAGGGGGAACCCTCACCAATTTTGAAATGCCATCCCCAGACTTCGAATCGCCGCAACTTTGTCAAATCTAAGCCGATTTTCAATATCGAAGCCATTTCGATCATAATTTGCCATCTAGTTTAATTCTACATCTCAAGTTTATTAATTTTTGCAAATAAATAATTGTGTATTTTTTGCGAAAAAAGCATAAGGGGGAACCCTCACCAATTTTGAAATGCCATCCCCAGACTTCGAATTGCCACAACTTTGCCAAAATCTAAGCCGATTTTCAATATCGAAGCCATTTTGATCATAATTTGGCATCTAATTTAATTCTACATCTCAAGTGTATACATTTTTGAAAAAAAAATTGTTTTTTTTTTTGGCAGAAAAAAGCATAAGGGGGAACCCTTACCAATTTTCAAATGACATTCCCAGACTTCGAATTGCCACAACTTTGTCAAATCTAAACCGATTGTCAATATCGAATTAGTTGTGATCATAGTTTGGCATCTAGTTTAATTCTACATTTCAAGTTTATTAATTTTTGAAAAAAAAATTGTGTATATTTTGCGAAAAAAGCATAAGAGGGAACCCTCACCAGTTTTGAAATGCCATCCCCAGACTTCGAATTGCCGCAACTTTGCCAAATCTCAGCCGATTTTCAATATCGAAGCCATTTTGATCATAATTTGGCATCTAGTTTAATTCTACATCTCAAGTTTATTAATTCTTGCAAAAAAATAATTGTGTATTTTTTGCGGAAAAATCATAAGGGGGAACCCTTACCAATTTTGAAATAACATTCCCAGACTTCGAATTGCCGCAACTTTGCCAAATCTAAGCCGATTTTCAATATCGAAGCCATTTTGATCATAATTTGGCATCTAGTTTAATTCTACATCTCAAGTTTATTAATTTTTGAAAAAAAAAATTGTGTATTTTTTGCGAAAAAAGCATAGAGGGGGAACCCTCGCCAATTTTGAAATTACATTCCCAGACTTCGAATTGCCACAACTTTGCCAAATCTAAGCCGATTTTCAATATCGAAGCCATTTTGATCATAATTTGGCATCTAGTTTAATTCTACATCTCAAGTTTATACATTTTGGAAAAAAAAATGTTGATTTTTTTGGCGAAAAAAGCATAAGGGGGAACCCTTACCAATTTTCAAATGGCATTTCCAGACTTCGAATTGCCACAACTTTGTCAAATCTAAACCGATTGTCAATATCGAGGCCATTTTGATCATAATTTAGCATCTAGTTTAGTTCTAAATCTCAAGTTTATTAATTTTTGCAAATAAATAATTGTGTATTTTTTGCGAAAAAATCATAAGGGGGAACCCTTACAAATTTTGAAATGACATTCCCAGACTTCGAATTGCCACAACTTTGTCAAATCTAAACCGATTGTCAATATCGAGGCCATTTTGATCATAATTTAGCATCTAGTTTATGTTCTAAATCTCAAGTTTATTAATTTTTGCCAATAAATAATTGTGTATTTTTTTGCGAAAAATCATAAGGGGGAACCCTCACCAGTTTTGAAATGCCATCCCCAGACTTCGAATTGCCGCAACTTTGCCAAATCTCAGCCGATTTTCAATATCGAAGCCATTTTGATCATAATTTGGCATCTAGTTTATTTCTACATCTCAAGTTAATTAATTTTTGAAAAAAAAATTGTGTATTTTTTGCGAAAAAAGCATAAGAGGGAACCCTCACCAATTTTGAAATGCCATCCCCAGACTTCGAATTGCCGCAACTTTGCCAAATCTAAGCCGATTTTCAATATCGAAGCCATTTCGATCATAATTTGGCATCTAGTTTAATTCTACATCTCAAGTTTATTAATTTTTGCAAATAAATAATTGTGTATTTTTTGCGAAAAAATCATAAGGGGGAACCCTTACAAATTTTGAAATTACATTCCCAGACTTCGAATTGCCACAACTTTGCCAAATCTAAGCCGATTTTTAATATCGAAGCCATTCTGATCATAGTTTGGCATCTAGTTTAATTCTTCATCTCAAGTTTATTAATTTTTGGCGAAAAAATTATTGTGTATTTTTTGCGAAAAAATCATAAGGGGGAACCCTTACAAATTTTGAAATTACATTCCCAGACTTCACATGTTATACAACTTTGCCAAATCTAAGCCGATTTTTAATATCGAAGCCATTCTAGTTATAGTTTAACATCTAGTTTAATCCTTCATCTCAAGTTTACTACAATTTTGAGAAAAAAAAAAATATTTTTTTTTTGGCGAAAAAAGCATGAGGGGGAACCCTTACCAATTTTCAAATGACATTCCCAGACTTCGAATTGACACAACTTTATCAAATATAAGCCGATTGCCAATATCGAGGCCATTTTCAGTCTTAATTTGGCATCTAGTTTAATTCTACATCTCAAGTTTATTAATTTTTGAAAAAAAAATTGTGTATTTTTTGCGAAAAAAAGCATAAGAGGGAACCCTCACCAATTTTGAAATGCCATCCCCAGACTTCGAATTGCCGCGACTTTGCCAAATCTAAGCCGATTTTTAATATCGAAGCCATTCTGATCATAGTTTGGCATCTAGTTTAATTCTACATCTCAAGTTCATTAATTTTTTGAAAAAAAAATTGTGTATATTTTGCGAAAAAAGCATAATGGGGAACCCTCACCAGTTTTGAAATGCAATCCCCAGACTTCAAATTGCCACAACTTTGTCAAATCTAAACCGATTGTCAATATCGAAGCCGTTCTGATCATAATTTGGCATCTAGTTTAATTCTACATTTCAAGTTGATTAATTTTTAAAAAAAATAATTGTGTATTTTTTGCGAAAAAATCATAAGGGGGAACCCTTACTAATTTTTGAAACCACATTCCCAGACTTCGAATGTCCACAACTTTATCAAATATAAACCGATTGTCAATATCGAGGCCATTTGGGTCATAATTTGGCATCTAGTTTAATTCTACATCTCAAGTTTATTAATTTTTGAAAAAAAAAATTGTGTTATTTTTGCGAAAAAATCATAAGGGGGAACCCTCACCAATTTTGAAATGCCATCCCCAGACTTCGAAAAAATCATAAGGGGGAACCCTTACAAATTTTGAAATTACAATCCCAGACTTCGAATTGCCACAACTTTGCCAAATCTAAGCCGATTTTCAATATCTGAGTCGTTCTGATCATAATTTGGCATCTAGTTTAATTCTACATCTCAAGTTTATTAATTTTTTGAAAAAAAAAATGGTGTATTTTTTGCGAAAAAAGCATAAGGGGGAACCCTCACCAATTTTGAAATGCCATCCCCAGACTTCTAATTGCCGCAACTTTGCCAAATCTCCGTAGATTTTCAATATCGAAGCCATTTTGATCATAATTTGGCATCTAGTTTAATTCTACGTCTCAAGTTTATACATTTTTGAAAAAAAAAATGTTTTTTTTTTGGCGAAAAAGCATAAGGGGGAACCCTTACCAATTTTCAAATGAGCATTCCCAGACTTCGAAAAAATCATAAGGGGGAACCCTTACAAATTTTGAAATTACAATCCCAGACTTCGAATTGCCACAACTTTGCCAAATCTAAGCCGATTTTCAATATCGAAGCCATTTTGATCATTATTTGGCATCTAGTTTAATTCTACATTTCAAGTTTATTAATTTTTAAAAAAAATGGTTGTGTATTTTTTGAAAAAAAATCATAAGGGGAACCCTTACAAATTTTGAAATTACATTCCCAGACTTCGAATTGCCACAACTTTGCCAAATCTAAGCCGATTTTATATATCGAAGCCATTTTGATCATAATTTGGCATCTAGTTTAATCCTACATCTCAGGTTTACTACATTTTTTGAAAAAAATAAATAAATTTTTATTTGGCGAAAAAAGCATAAGGGGGAACCCTTACCAATTTTCAAGAGACATTCCCAGACTTCGAATTGCCACAACTTTATCAAATCTAAACCGATTGTCAATATCGAGGCCATTTTGATCATAATTTAGCATCTAGTTTAGTTCTAAATCTCAAGTTTATTAATTTTTGCAAAAAAATAATTGTGTATTTTTTGCGAAAAAATCATGGGGGAGAACCCTTACAAATTTTTACTCTACATTCCCAGACTTCGAATTGAAACAACTTTGCCAAATCTAAGCCGATTTTCAATATCGAAGCCATTTTGATCATAATTTGGCATCTAGTTTAATCCTACATCTCAAGTTTATACATTTGTGAAAAAAAAAAAATGTTTTTTTTTTGTGCGAAAAAAGCATAAGGGGGAACCCTAACCAATTTTCAAATGACATTCCCGGGCTTCCGAATTGCCACAACTTTGTCAAATCTAAACCGATTGTCAATATCGAAGCCGTTCTGATCATAACTTGGCATCTAGTTTAATTCTACATCTCAAGTTTATTAATTTTTGAAAAAAAAATTGTGTATTTTTTGCGAAAAAAGCATAAGAGGAAATCCTCACCAATTTTGAAATGCCATCCCCAGACTTCGAATTGCCGCAACTTTGTCAAATCTAAGCCGATTTTCAATATCGAAGCCATTTCGATCATAATTTGGCATCTAGTTTAATTCTACATCTCAAGTTTATTAATTTTTGCAAAAAAATAATTGTGTATTTTTTGCGAAAAAAGCATAAGGGGGAACCCTCACCAATTTTGAAATGCCATCCCCAGACTTCGAATTGCCACAACTTTGCCAAATCTAAGCCGATTTTCAATATCGAAGCCATTTTGATCATAATTTGGCATCTAGTTTAATTCTACATCTCAAGTTTATACATTTTTGAAAAAAAAAATTGTTTTTTTTTTGGCGAAAAAAGCATAAGGGGGAACCCTTACCAATTTTCAAATGACATTCCCAGACTTCGAATTGCCACAACTTTGTCAAATCTAAGCCGATTGTCAATATCGAAGCCATTTTGATCATAATTTGGCATCTAGTTTAATTCTACATCTCAAGTTTATTAATTTTTGAAAAAAAAATTGTGTATTTTTTGCGAAAAAAGCATAAGGGGGAACCCTCACCAATTTTGAAATGCCATCCCCAGACTTCGAATTGCCGCAACTTTGCCAAATCTCAGCCGATTTTCAATATCGAAGCCATTTTGATCATAATTTGGCATCTAGTTTAATTCTACATCTCAAGTTTATTAATTTTTGCAAAAAAATAATTGTGTATTTTTTGCGAAAAAATCATAAGGGGGAACCCTTACCAATTTTGAAATGACATTCCCAGACTTCGAATTGCCACAACTTTGCCAAATCTAAGCCGATTTTCAATATCGAAGCCATTTTGATCATAATTTGGCATCTAGTTTAATTCTACATCTCAAGTTTATTAATTTTTGAAAAAAAAATTGTGTATTTTTTGCGAAAAAAGCATAAGGGGAACCCTTACCAATTTTGAAATTACATTCCCAGACTTCGAATTGCCACAACTTTGCCAAATCTAAGCCGATTTTCAATATCGAAGCCATTTTGATCATAATTTGGCATCTAGTTTAATTCTACATCTCAAGTTTATTACATTTTTGAAAAAAAAAATGTGTATTTTTTGGCGAAAAAAGCATAAGGGGGAACCCTTACCAATTTTGAAATGACATTCCCAGACTTCGAATTGCCACAACTTTGCCAAATCTAAGCCGATTTTCAATATCGAAGCCATTTTGATCATAATTTGGCATCTAGTTTAATTCTACATCTCAAGTTTATTAATTTTTGCAAAAAAATAATTGTGTATTTTTTGCGAAAAAATCATAAGGGGAACCCTTACCAATTTTGAAATGACATTCCCAGACTTCGAATTGCCACAACTTTGCCAAATCTAAGCCGATTTTCAATATCGAAGCCATTTTGATCATAATTTGGCATCTAGTTTAATTCTACATCTCAAGTTTATTAATTTTTGCAAAAAAATAATTGTGTATTTTTTGCGAAAAAAGCATAAGGGGGAACCCTTACCAATTTTGAAATGCCATTCCCAGACTTCGAATTGCCGCAACTTTGCCAAATCTAAGCCGATTTTCAATATCGAAGCCATTTTGATCATAATTTGGCATCTAGTTTAATTCTACATCTCAAGTTTATTAATTTTTGAAAAAAATAATTGTGTATTTTTTGCGAAAAAAGCATAAGAGGGAACCCTCACCAATTTTGAAATGCCATCCCCAGACTTCGAATTGCCGCAACTTTGCCAAATCTAAGCCGATTTTCAATATCGAAGCCATTTTGATCATAATTTGGCATCTAGTTTAATTCTACATCTCAAGTTTATTAATTTTTGCAAAAAAATAATTGTGTATTTTTTGCGAAAAAAATCATAAGGGGGAACCCTTACAAATTTTGAAATTACATTCCCAGACTTCGAATTGCCACAACTTTGCCAAATCTAAGCCGATTTTCAATATCGAAGCCATTTTGATCATAATTTGGCATCTAGTTTAATTCTACATCTCAAGTTTATTAATTTTTGAAAAAAATAATTGTGTATTTTTTGCGAAAAAATCATAAGGGGGAACCCTTACCAATTTTGAAATTACATTCCCAGACTTCGAATTGCCACAACTTTGCCAAATCTAAGCCGATTTTCAATATCGAAGCCATTTTGATCATAATTTGGCATCTAGTTTAATTCTACATCTCAAGTTTATACATTTTTGAAAAAAAAAATATGTTTTTTTTTGGCGAAAATAAGCATAAGGGGGAACCCTTACCAATTTTCAAATGACATTCCCAGACTTCGAATTGCCACAACTTTATCAAATCTAAACCGATTGTCAATATCGAGGCCATTTTGATCATAATTTGGCATCTAGTTTAATTCTACATCTCAAGTTTATTAATTTTTGAAAAAAAAAATTGTGTATTTTTTGCGAAAAAAGCATAAGGGGGAACCCTCACCAATTTTGAAATGCCATCCCCAGACTTCGAATTGCCGCAACTTTGCCAAATCTAAGCCGATTTTCAATATCGAAGCCATTTTGATCATAATTTGGCATCTAGTTTAATTCTACATCTCAAGTTTATACATTTTTGAAAAAAAAAATGTTTTTTTTTGGCGAAAAAAGCATAAGGGGGAACCCTTACCAATTTTCAAATGACATTCCCAGACTTCGAATTGCCACAACTTTGTCAAATCTAAGCCGATTTTCAATATCGAAGCCATTTTGATCATAATTTGGCATCTAGTTTAATTCTACATCTCAAGTTTATTAATTTTTGAAAAAAATAATTGTGTATTTTTTGCGAAAAAAGTCATAAGGGGGAACCCTTACCAATTTTGAAATGACATTCCCAGACTTCGAATTGCCGCAACTTTGCCAAATCTAAGCCGATTTTCAATATCGAAGCCATTTTGATCATAATTTGGCATCTAGTTTAATTCTACATCTCAAGTTTATTACATTTTTGCAAAAAAATAATTGTGTATTTTTTGCGAAAAAATCATAAGGGGGAACCCTTACAAATTTTGAAATTACATTCCCAGACTTCGAATTGCCACAACTTTGCCAAATCTAAGCCGATTTTCAATATCGAAGCCATTTTGATCATAATTTGGCATCTAGTTTAATTCTACATCTCAAGTTTATTAATTTTTGAAAAAAATAATTGTGTATTTTTTGCGAAAAAATCATAAGGGGGAACCCTCACCAATTTTGAAATGACATCCCCAGACTTCGAATTGCCGCAACTTTGCCAAATCTAAGCCGATTTTCAATATCGAAGCCATTTTGATCATAATTTGGCATCTAGTTTAATTCTACATCTCAAGTTTATTAATTTTTGCAAAAAAATAATTGTGTATTTTTTGCGAAAAAATCATAAGGGGGAACCCTTACAAATTTTGAAATTACATTCCCAGACTTCGAATTGCCACAACTTTGCCAAATCTAAGCCGATTTTCAATATCGAAGCCATTTTGATCATAATTTGGCATCTAGTTTAATTCTACATCTCAAGTTTATTAATTTTTGAAAAAAATAATTGTGTATTTTTTGCGAAAAAAGCATAAGGGGGAACCCTCACCAATTTTGAAATGACATTCCCAGACTTCGAATTGCCGCAACTTTGCCAAATCTAAGCCGATT
>JAWNPD010000468.1:0-49624 GCA_035045305.1 Drosophila maculinotata
GCATATCTCGGCCAAAATAAGTCCGATCTTTGAGTGGTATACCTTTTTAGACTCGTTAAGATCAGAATTATAGATTGCCATTTAAAAATGGCCATGCCAGCAAATTTCATTTTTTGCCAAAAATGACCATGATCCGACATCAAATACCCGAGTTATGAGCATTCAAAGATGACCATGTAATATTTTCAGCATTAACAAAAAAATAAGATTTTTGGAGCTTCATAACTTGCATATCTCGGCCAAAATAAGTCCGATCTTTGAGTGGTATACCTTTTTAGACTCGTTAAGATCAGAATTATAGATTGCCATTTAAAAATGGCCATGCCAGCAAATTTCATTTTTTGCCAAAAATGACCATGATCCGACATCAAATACCCGAGTTATGAGCATTCAAAGATGACCATGTAATATTTTCAGCATTAACAAAAAAATAAGATTTTTGGAGCTTCATAACTTGCATATCTCGGCCAAAATAAGTCCGATCTTTGAGTGGTATACCTTTTTAGACTCGTTAAGATCAGAATTATAGATTGCCATTTAAAAATGGCCATGCCAGCAAATTTCATTTTTTGCCAAAAATGACCATGATCCGACATCAAATACCCGAGTTATGAGCATTCAAAGATGACCATGTAATATTTTCAGCATTAACAAAAAAATAAGATTTTTGGAGCTTCATAACTTGCATATCTCGGCCAAAATAAGTCCGATCTTTGAGTGGTATACCTTTTTAGACTCGTTAAGATCAGAATTATAGATTGCCATTTAAAAATGGCCATGCCAGCAAATTTCATTTTTTGCCAAAGATGACCATGATCCGACATCAAATACCCGAGTTATGAGCATTCAAAGATGACCATGTAATATTTTCAGCATTAACAAAAAAATAAGATTTTTGGAGCTTCATAACTTGCATATCTCGGCCAAAATAAGTCCGATCTTTGAGTGGTATACCTTTTTAGACTCGTTAAGATCAGAATTATAGATTGCCATTTAAAAATGGCCATGCCAGCAAATTTCATTTTTTGCCAAAAATGACCATGATCCGACATCAAATACCCGAGTTATGAGCATTCAAAGATGACCATGTAATATTTTCAGCATTAACAAAAAAATAAGATTTTTGGAGCTTCATAACTTGCATATCTCGGCCAAAATAAGTCCGATCTTTGAGTGGTATACCTTTTTAGACTCGTTAAGATCAGAATTATAGATTGCCATTTAAAAATGGCCATGCCAGCAAATTTCATTTTTTGCCAAAAATGACCATGATCCGACATCAAATACCCGAGTTATGAGCATTCAAAGATGACCATGTAATATTTTCAGCATTAACAAAAAAATAAGATTTTTGGAGCTTCATAACTTGCATATCTCGGCCAAAATAAGTCCGATCTTTGAGTGGTATACCTTTTTAGACTCGTTAAGATCAGAATTATAGATTGCCATTTAAAAATGGCCATGCCAGCAAATTTCATTTTTTGCCAAAAATGACCATGATCCGACATCAAATACCCGAGTTATGAGCATTCAAAGATGACCATGTAATATTTTCAGCATTAACAAAAAAATAAGATTTTTGGAGCTTCATAACTTGCATATCTCGGCCAAAATAAGTCCGATCTTTGAGTGGTATACCTTTTTAGACTCGTTAAGATCAGAATTATAGATTGCCATTTAAAAATGGCCATGCCAGCAAATTTCATTTTTTGCCAAAAATGACCATGATCCGACATCAAATACCCGAGTTATGAGCATTCAAAGATGACCATGTAATATTTTCAGCATTAACAAAAAAATAAGATTTTTGGAGCTTCATAACTTGCATATCTCGGCCAAAATAAGTCCGATCTTTGAGTGGTATACCTTTTTAGACTCGTTAAGATCAGAATTATAGATTGCCATTTAAAAATGGCCATGCCAGCAAATTTCATTTTTTGCCAAAAATGACCATGATCCGACATCAAATACCCGAGTTATGAGCATTCAAAGATGACCATGTAATATTTTCAGAATTAACAAAAAAATAAGATTTTTGGAGCTTCATAACTTGCATATCTCGGCCAAAATAAGTCCGATCTTTGAGTGGTATACCTTTTTAGACTCGTTAAGATCAGAATTATAGATTGCCATTTAAAAATGGCCATGCCAGCAAATTTCATTTTTTGCCAAAAATGACCATGATCCGACATCAAATACCCGAGTTATGAGCATTCAAAGATGACCATGTAATATTTTCAGCATTAACAAAAAAATAAGATTTTTGGAGCTTCATAACTTGCATATCTCGGCCAAAATAAGTCCGATCTTTGAGTGGTATACCTTTTTAGACTCGTTAAGATCAGAATTATAGATTGCCATTTAAAAATGGCCATGCCAGCAAATTTCATTTTTTGCCAAAAATGACCATGATCCGACATCAAATACCCGAGTTATGAGCATTCAAAGATGACCATGTAATATTTTCAGCATTAACAAAAAAATAAGATTTTTGGAGCTTCATAACTTGCATATCTCGGCCAAAATAAGTCCGATCTTTGAGTGGTATACCTTTTTAGACTCGTTAAGATCAGAATTATAGATTGCCATTTAAAAATGGCCATGCCAGCAAATTTCATTTTTTGCCAAAAATGACCATGATCCGACATCAAATACCCGAGTTATGAGCATTCAAAGATGACCATGTAATATTTTCAGCATTAACAAAAAAATAAGATTTTTGGAGCTTCATAACTTGCATATCTCGGCCAAAATAAGTCCGATCTTTGAGTGGTATACCTTTTTAGACTCGTTAAGATCAGAATTATAGATTGCCATTTAAAAATGGCCATGCCAGCAAATTTCATTTTTTGCCAAAAATGACCATGATCCGACATCAAATACCCGAGTTATGAGCATTCAAAGATGACCATGTAATATTTTCAGCATTAACAAAAAAATAAGATTTTTGGAGCTTCATAACTTGCATATCTCGGCCAAAATAAGTCCGATCTTTGAGTGGTATACCTTTTTAGACTCGTTAAGATCAGAATTATAGATTGCCATTTAAAAATGGCCATGCCAGCAAATTTCATTTTTTGCCAAAAATGACCATGATCCGACATCAAATACCCGAGTTATGAGCATTCAAAGATGACCATGTAATATTTTCAGCATTAACAAAAAAATAAGATTTTTGGAGCTTCATAACTTGCATATCTCGGCCAAAATAAGTCCGATCTTTGAGTGGTATACCTTTTTAGACTCGTTAAGATCAGAATTATAGATTGCCATTTAAAAATGGCCATGCCAGCAAATTTCATTTTTTGCCAAAAATGACCATGATCCGACATCAAATACCCGAGTTATGAGCATTCAAAGATGACCATGTAATATTTTCAGCATTAACAAAAAAATAAGATTTTTGGAGCTTCATAACTTGCATATCTCGGCCAAAATAAGTCCGATCTTTGAGTGGTATACCTTTTTAGACTCGTTAAGATCAGAATTATAGATTGCCATTTAAAAATGGCCATGCCAGCAAATTTCATTTTTTGCCAAAAATGACCATGATCCGACATCAAATACCCGAGTTATGAGCATTCAAAGATGACCATGTAATATTTTCAGCATTAACAAAAAAATAAGATTTTTGGAGCTTCATAACTTGCATATCTCGGCCAAAATAAGTCCGATCTTTGAGTGGTATACCTTTTTAGACTCGTTAAGATCAGAATTATAGATTGCCATTTAAAAATGGCCATGCCAGCAAATTTCATTTTTTGCCAAAAATGACCATGATCCGACATCAAATACCCGAGTTATGAGCATTCAAAGATGACCATGTAATATTTTCAGCATTAACAAAAAAATAAGATTTTTGGAGCTTCATAACTTGCATATCTCGGCCAAAATAAGTCCGATCTTTGAGTGGTATACCTTTTTAGACTCGTTAAGATCAGAATTATAGATTGCCATTTAAAAATGGCCATGCCAGCAAATTTCATTTTTTGCCAAAAATGACCATGATCCGACATCAAATACCCGAGTTATGAGCATTCAAAGATGACCATGTAATATTTTCAGCATTAACAAAAAAATAAGATTTTTGGAGCTTCATAACTTGCATATCTCGGCCAAAATAAGTCCGATCTTTGAGTGGTATACCTTTTTAGACTCGTTAAGATCAGAATTATAGATTGCCATTTAAAAATGGCCATGCCAGCAAATTTCATTTTTTGCCAAAAATGACCATGATCCGACATCAAATACCCGAGTTATGAGCATTCAAAGATGACCATGTAATATTTTCAGCATTAACAAAAAAATAAGATTTTTGGAGCTTCATAACTTGCATATCTCGGCCAAAATAAGTCCGATCTTTGAGTGGTATACCTTTTTAGACTCGTTAAGATCAGAATTATAGATTGCCATTTAAAAATGGCCATGCCAGCAAATTTCATTTTTTGCCAAAAATGACCATGATCCGACATCAAATACCCGAGTTATGAGCATTCAAAGATGACCATGTAATATTTTCAGCATTAACAAAAAAATAAGATTTTTGGAGCTTCATAACTTGCATATCTCGGCCAAAATAAGTCCGATCTTTGAGTGGTATACCTTTTTAGACTCGTTAAGATCAGAATTATAGATTGCCATTTAAAAATGGCCATGCCAGCAAATTTCATTTTTTGCCAAAAATGACCATGATCCGACATCAAATACCCGAGTTATGAGCATTCAAAGATGACCATGTAATATTTTCAGCATTAACAAAAAAATAAGATTTTTGGAGCTTCATAACTTGCATATCTCGGCCAAAATAAGTCCGATCTTTGAGTGGTATACCTTTTTAGACTCGTTAAGATCAGAATTATAGATTGCCATTTAAAAATGGCCATGCCAGCAAATTTCATTTTTTGCCAAAAATGACCATGATCCGACATCAAATACCCGAGTTATGAGCATTCAAAGATGACCATGTAATATTTTCAGCATTAACAAAAAAATAAGATTTTTGGAGCTTCATAACTTGCATATCTCGGCCAAAATAAGTCCGATCTTTGAGTGGTATACCTTTTTAGACTCGTTAAGATCAGAATTATAGATTGCCATTTAAAAATGGCCATGCCAGCAAATTTCATTTTTTGCCAAAAATGACCATGATCCGACATCAAATACCCGAGTTATGAGCATTCAAAGATGACCATGTAATATTTTCAGCATTAACAAAAAAATAAGATTTTTGGAGCTTCATAACTTGCATATCTCGGCCAAAATAAGTCCGATCTTTGAGTGGTATACCTTTTTAGACTCGTTAAGATCAGAATTATAGATTGCCATTTAAAAATGGCCATGCCAGCAAATTTCATTTTTTGCCAAAAATGACCATGATCCGACATCAAATACCCGAGTTATGAGCATTCAAAGATGACCATGTAATATTTTCAGCATTAACAAAAAAATAAGATTTTTGGAGCTTCATAACTTGCATATCTCGGCCAAAATAAGTCCGATCTTTGAGTGGTATACCTTTTTAGACTCGTTAAGATCAGAATTATAGATTGCCATTTAAAAATGGCCATGCCAGCAAATTTCATTTTTTGCCAAAAATGACCATGATCCGACATCAAATACCCGAGTTATGAGCATTCAAAGATGACCATGTAATATTTTCAGCATTAACAAAAAAATAAGATTTTTGGAGCTTCATAACTTGCATATCTCGGCCAAAATAAGTCCGATCTTTGAGTGGTATACCTTTTTAGACTCGTTAAGATCAGAATTATAGATTGCCATTTAAAAATGGCCATGCCAGCAAATTTCATTTTTTGCCAAAAATGACCATGATCCGACATCAAATACCCGAGTTATGAGCATTCAAAGATGACCATGTAATATTTTCAGCATTAACAAAAAAATAAGATTTTTGGAGCTTCATAACTTGCATATCTCGGCCAAAATAAGTCCGATCTTTGAGTGGTATACCTTTTTAGACTCGTTAAGATCAGAATTATAGATTGCCATTTAAAAATGGCCATGCCAGCAAATTTCATTTTTTGCCAAAAATGACCATGATCCGACATCAAATACCCGAGTTATGAGCATTCAAAGATGACCATGTAATATTTTCAGCATTAACAAAAAAATAAGATTTTTGGAGCTTCATAACTTGCATATCTCGGCCAAAATAAGTCCGATCTTTGAGTGGTATACCTTTTTAGACTCGTTAAGATCAGAATTATAGATTGCCATTTAAAAATGGCCATGCCAGCAAATTTCATTTTTTGCCAAAAATGACCATGATCCGACATCAAATACCCGAGTTATGAGCATTCAAAGATGACCATGTAATATTTTCAGCATTAACAAAAAAATAAGATTTTTGGAGCTTCATAACTTGCATATCTCGGCCAAAATAAGTCCGATCTTTGAGTGGTATACCTTTTTAGACTCGTTAAGATCAGAATTATAGATTGCCATTTAAAAATGGCCATGCCAGCAAATTTCATTTTTTGCCAAAAATGACCATGATCCGACATCAAATACCCGAGTTATGAGCATTCAAAGATGACCATGTAATATTTTCAGCATTAACAAAAAAATAAGATTTTTGGAGCTTCATAACTTGCATATCTCGGCCAAAATAAGTCCGATCTTTGAGTGGTATACCTTTTTAGACTCGTTAAGATCAGAATTATAGATTGCCATTTAAAAATGGCCATGCCAGCAAATTTCATTTTTTGCCAAAAATGACCATGATCCGACATCAAATACCCGAGTTATGAGCATTCAAAGATGACCATGTAATATTTTCAGCATTAACAAAAAAATAAGATTTTTGGAGCTTCATAACTTGCATATCTCGGCCAAAATAAGTCCGATCTTTGAGTGGTATACCTTTTTAGACTCGTTAAGATCAGAATTATAGATTGCCATTTAAAAATGGCCATGCCAGCAAATTTCATTTTTTGCCAAAAATGACCATGATCCGACATCAAATACCCGAGTTATGAGCATTCAAAGAGGACCAAGTAATATTTTCAACATTAACAAAAAAATAAGATTTTTGGAGCTTCATAACTTGCATATCTCGTCCAAAATAAGTCCGATCTTTGAGTGGTATACCTTTTTAGACTCGTTAAGATCAGAATTATAGATTGCCATTTAAAAATGGCCATGCCAGCAAATTTCATTTTTTGCCAAAAATGACCATGATCCGACATCAAATACCCGAGTTATGAGCATTCAAAGATGACCATGTAATATTTTCAGCATTAACAAAAAAATAAGATTTTTGGAGCTTCATAACTTGCATATCTCGGCCAAAATAAGTCCGATCTTTGAGTGGTATACCTTTTTAGACTCGTTAAGATCAGAATTATAGATTGCCATTTAAAAATGGCCATGCCAGCAAATTTCATTTTTTGCCAAAGATGACCATGATCCGACATCAAATACCCGAGTTATGAGCATTCAAAGATGACCATGTAATATTTTCAGCATTAACAAAAAAATAAGATTTTTGGAGCTTCATAACTTGCATATCTCGGCCAAATTAAGTCCGATCTTTGAGTGGTATACCTTTTTAGACTCGTTAAGATCAGAATTATAGATTGCCATTTAAAAATGGCCATGCCAGAAAATTTAATTTTTTGCCAAAAATGACCATGATCCGACATCAAATACCCGAGTTATGAGCATTCAAAGATGACCATGTAATATTTTCAGCATTAACAAAAAATTAGATTTTTGGAGCTTCATAACTTGCATATCTCGGCCAAAATAAGTCCGATCTTTGAGTGGTATACCTTTTTAGACTCGTTAAGATCAGAATTATAGTTTTCCATTTAAAAATGGCCATTCCAGCAAATTTCATTTTTTGCCAAAAATGACCATGATCCGACATCAAATACCCGAGTTATGAGCATTCAAAGATGACCATGTAATATTTTGAGAATTAACAAAAAAATATGATTTTTGGAGCTTCATAACTTGCATATCTCGGCCAAAATAAGTCCGATCTTTGAGTGGTATACCTTTTTAGACTCGTTAAGATCAGAATTATAGATTGCCATTTAAAAATGGCCATGCCAGCAAATTGCATTTTTTGCCAAAAATGACCATGATCCGACATCAAATACCCGAGTTATGAGCATTCAAAGATGACCATGTAATATTTTCAGCATTAACAAAAAAATAAGATTTTTGGAGCTTCATAACTTGCATATCTCGGCCAAAATAAGTCCGATCTTTGAGTGGTATACCTTTTTAGACTCGTTAAGATCAGAATTATAGATTGCCATTTAAAAATGGCCATGCCAGCAAATTTCATTTTTTGCCAAAAATGACCATGATCCGACATCAAATACCCGAGTTATGAGCATTCAAAGATGACCATGTAATATTTTCAGCATTAACAAAAAAATAAGATTTTTGGAGCTTCATAACTTGCATATCTCGGCCAAAATAAGTCCGATCTTTGAGTGGTATACCTTTTTAGACTCGTTAAGATCAGAATTATAGATTGCCATTTAAAAATGGCCATGCCAGCAAATTTCATTTTTTGCCAAAAATGACCATGATCCGACATCAAATACCCGAGTTATGAGCATTCAAAGATGACCATGTAATATTTTCAGCATTAACAAAAAAATAAGATTTTTGGAGCTTCATAACTTGCATATCTCGGCCAAAATAAGTCCGATCTTTGAGTGGTATACCTTTTTAGACTCGTTAAGATCAGAATTATAGATTGCCATTTAAAAATGGCCATGCCAGCAAATTTCATTTTTTGCCAAAAATGACCATGATCCGACATCAAATACCCGAGTTATGAGCATTCAAAGATGACCATGTAATATTTTCAGCATTAACAAAAAAATAAGATTTTTGGAGCTTCATAACTTGCATATCTCGGCCAAAATAAGTCCGATCTTTGAGTGGTATACCTTTTTAGACTCGTTAAGATCAGAATTATAGATTGCCATTTAAAAATGGCCATGCCAGCAAATTTCATTTTTTGCCAAAAATGACCATGATCCGACATCAAATACCCGAGTTATGAGCATTCAAAGATGACCATGTAATATTTTCAGCATTAACAAAAAAATAAGATTTTTGGAGCTTCATAACTTGCATATCTCGGCCAAAATAAGTCCGATCTTTGAGTGGTATACCTTTTTAGACTCGTTAAGATCAGAATTATAGATTGCCATTTAAAAATGGCCATGCCAGCAAATTTCATTTTTTGCCAAAAATGACCATGATCCGACATCAAATACCCGAGTTATGAGCATTCAAAGATGACCATGTAATATTTTCAGCATTAACAAAAAAATAAGATTTTTGGAGCTTCATAACTTGCATATCTCGGCCAAAATAAGTCCGATCTTTGAGTGGTATACCTTTTTAGACTCGTTAAGATCAGAATTATAGATTGCCATTTAAAAATGGCCATGCCAGCAAATTTCATTTTTTGCCAAAAATGACCATGATCCGACATCAAATACCCGAGTTATGAGCATTCAAAGATGACCATGTAATATTTTCAGCATTAACAAAAAAATAAGATTTTTGGAGCTTCATAACTTGCATATCTCGGCCAAAATAAGTCCGATCTTTGAGTGGTATACCTTTTTAGACTCGTTAAGATCAGAATTATAGATTGCCATTTAAAAATGGCCATGCCAGCAAATTTCATTTTTTGCCAAAAATGACCATGATCCGACATCAAATACCCGAGTTATGAGCATTCAAAGATGACCATGTAATATTTTCAGCATTAACAAAAAAATAAGATTTTTGGAGCTTCATAACTTGCATATCTCGGCCAAAATAAGTCCGATCTTTGAGTGGTATACCTTTTTAGACTCGTTAAGATCAGAATTATAGATTGCCATTTAAAAATGGCCATGCCAGCAAATTTCATTTTTTGCCAAAAATGACCATGATCCGACATCAAATACCCGAGTTATGAGCATTCAAAGATGACCATGTAATATTTTCAGCATTAACAAAAAAATAAGATTTTTGGAGCTTCATAACTTGCATATCTCGGCCAAAATAAGTCCGATCTTTGAGTGGTATACCTTTTTAGACTCGTTAAGATCAGAATTATAGATTGCCATTTAAAAATGGCCATGCCAGCAAATTTCATTTTTTGCCAAAAATGACCATGATCCGACATCAAATACCCGAGTTATGAGCATTCAAAGATGACCATGTAATATTTTCAGCATTAACAAAAAAATAAGATTTTTGGAGCTTCATAACTTGCATATCTCGGCCAAAATAAGTCCGATCTTTGAGTGGTATACCTTTTTAGACTCGTTAAGATCAGAATTATAGATTGCCATTTAAAAATGGCCATGCCAGCAAATTTCATTTTTTGCCAAAAATGACCATGATCCGACATCAAATACCCGAGTTATGAGCATTCAAAGATGACCATGTAATATTTTCAGCATTAACAAAAAAATAAGATTTTTGGAGCTTCATAACTTGCATATCTCGGCCAAAATAAGTCCGATCTTTGAGTGGTATACCTTTTTAGACTCGTTAAGATCAGAATTATAGATTGCCATTTAAAAATGGCCATGCCAGCAAATTTCATTTTTTGCCAAAAATGACCATGATCCGACATCAAATACCCGAGTTATGAGCATTCAAAGATGACCATGTAATATTTTCAGCATTAACAAAAAAATAAGATTTTTGGAGCTTCATAACTTGCATATCTCGGCCAAAATAAGTCCGATCTTTGAGTGGTATACCTTTTTAGACTCGTTAAGATCAGAATTATAGATTGCCATTTAAAAATGGCCATGCCAGCAAATTTCATTTTTTGCCAAAAATGACCATGATCCGACATCAAATACCCGAGTTATGAGCATTCAAAGATGACCATGTAATATTTTCAGCATTAACAAAAAAATAAGATTTTTGGAGCTTCATAACTTGCATATCTCGGCCAAAATAAGTCCGATCTTTGAGTGGTATACCTTTTTAGACTCGTTAAGATCAGAATTATAGATTGCCATTTAAAAATGGCCATGCCAGCAAATTTCATTTTTTGCCAAAAATGACCATGATCCGACATCAAATACCCGAGTTATGAGCATTCAAAGATGACCATGTAATATTTTCAGCATTAACAAAAAAATAAGATTTTTGGAGCTTCATAACTTGCATATCTCGGCCAAAATAAGTCCGATCTTTGAGTGGTATACCTTTTTAGACTCGTTAAGATCAGAATTATAGATTGCCATTTAAAAATGGCCATGCCAGCAAATTTCATTTTTTGCCAAAAATGACCATGATCCGACATCAAATACCCGAGTTATGAGCATTCAAAGATGACCATGTAATATTTTCAGCATTAACAAAAAAATAAGATTTTTGGAGCTTCATAACTTGCATATCTCGGCCAAAATAAGTCCGATCTTTGAGTGGTATACCTTTTTAGACTCGTTAAGATCAGAATTATAGATTGCCATTTAAAAATGGCCATGCCAGCAAATTTCATTTTTTGCCAAAAATGACCATGATCCGACATCAAATACCCGAGTTATGAGCATTCAAAGATGACCATGTAATATTTTCAGCATTAACAAAAAAATAAGATTTTTGGAGCTTCATAACTTGCATATCTCGGCCAAAATAAGTCCGATCTTTGAGTGGTATACCTTTTTAGACTCGTTAAGATCAGAATTATAGATTGCCATTTAAAAATGGCCATGCCAGCAAATTTCATTTTTTGCCAAAAATGACCATGATCCGACATCAAATACCCGAGTTATGAGCATTCAAAGATGACCATGTAATATTTTCAGCATTAACAAAAAAATAAGATTTTTGGAGCTTCATAACTTGCATATCTCGGCCAAAATAAGTCCGATCTTTGAGTGGTATACCTTTTTAGACTCGTTAAGATCAGAATTATAGATTGCCATTTAAAAATGGCCATGCCAGCAAATTTCATTTTTTGCCAAAAATGACCATGATCCGACATCAAATACCCGAGTTATGAGCATTCAAAGATGACCATGTAATATTTTCAGCATTAACAAAAAAATAAGATTTTTGGAGCTTCATAACTTGCATATCTCGGCCAAAATAAGTCCGATCTTTGAGTGGTATACCTTTTTAGACTCGTTAAGATCAGAATTATAGATTGCCATTTAAAAATGGCCATGCCAGCAAATTTCATTTTTTGCCAAAAATGACCATGATCCGACATCAAATACCCGAGTTATGAGCATTCAAAGATGACCATGTAATATTTTCAGCATTAACAAAAAAATAAGATTTTTGGAGCTTCATAACTTGCATATCTCGGCCAAAATAAGTCCGATCTTTGAGTGGTATACCTTTTTAGACTCGTTAAGATCAGAATTATAGATTGCCATTTAAAAATGGCCATGCCAGCAAATTTCATTTTTTGCCAAAAATGACCATGATCCGACATCAAATACCCGAGTTATGAGCATTCAAAGATGACCATGTAATATTTTCAGCATTAACAAAAAAATAAGATTTTTGGAGCTTCATAACTTGCATATCTCGGCCAAAATAAGTCCGATCTTTGAGTGGTATACCTTTTTAGACTCGTTAAGATCAGAATTATAGATTGCCATTTAAAAATGGCCATGCCAGCAAATTTCATTTTTTGCCAAAAATGACCATGATCCGACATCAAATACCCGAGTTATGAGCATTCAAAGATGACCATGTAATATTTTCAGCATTAACAAAAAAATAAGATTTTTGGAGCTTCATAACTTGCATATCTCGGCCAAAATTAAGTCCGATCTTTGAGTGGTATACCTTTTTAGACTCGTTAAGATCAGAATTATAGATTGCCATTTAAAAATGGCCATGCCAGCAAATTTCATTTTTTGCCAAAAATGACCATGATCCGACATCAAATACCCGAGTTATGAGCATTCAAAGATGACCATGTAATATTTTCAGCATTAACAAAAAATTAGATTTTTGGAGCTTCATAACTTGCATATCTCGGCCAAAATAAGTCCGATCTTTGAGTGGTATACCTTTTTAGACTCGTTAAGATCAGAATTATAGATTGCCATTTAAAAATGGCCATGCCAGCAAATTTCATTTTTTGCCAAAAATGACCATGATCCGACATCAAATACCCGAGTTATGAGCATTCAAAGATGACCATGTAATATTTTCAGCATTAACAAAAAAATAAGATTTTTGGAGCTTCATAACTTGCATATCTCGGCCAAAATAAGTCCGATCTTTGAGTGGTATACCTTTTTAGACTCGTTAAGATCAGAATTATAGATTGCCATTTAAAAATGGCCATGCCAGCAAATTTCATTTTTTGCCAAAAATGACCATGATCCGACATCAAATACCCGAGTTATGAGCATTCAAAGATGACCATGTAATATTTTCAGCATTAACAAAAAAATAAGATTTTTGGAGCTTCATAACTTGCATATCTCGGCCAAAATAAGTCCGATCTTTGAGTGGTATACCTTTTTAGACTCGTTAAGATCAGAATTATAGATTGCCATTTAAAAATGGCCATGCCAGCAAATTTCATTTTTTGCCAAAAATGACCATGATCCGACATCAAATACCCGAGTTATGAGCATTCAAAGATGACCATGTAATATTTTCAGCATTAACAAAAAAATAAGATTTTTGGAGCTTCATAACTTGCATATCTCGGATAAAATAAGTCCGATCTTTGAGTGGTATACCTTTTTAGACTCGTTAAGATCAGAATTATAGATTGCCATTTAAAAATGGCCATGCCAGCAAATTTCATTTTTTGCCAAAAATGACCATGATCCGACATCAAATACCTGAGTTATGAGCATTCAAAGATGACCATGTAATATTTTCAGCATTAACAAAAAAATAAGATTTTTGGAGCTTCGTTACTTGCATATCTCGGCCAAAATAAGTCCGATCTTTGAGTGGTATACCTTTTTAGACTCGTTAAGATCAGAATTAAAGATTGCCATTTAAAAATGGCCATGCCAGCAAATTTCATTTTTTGCCAAAAATGACCATGATCCGACATCAAATACCCGAGTTATGAGCATTCAAAGATGACCATGTAATATTTTCAGCATTAACAAAAAAAATAAGATTTTTGGAGCTTCATAACTTGCATATCTCGGTTAAAATAAGTCCGATCTTTGAGTGGTATACCTTTTTAGACTCGTTAAGATCAGAATTATAGATTGCCATTTAAAAATGGCCATGCCAGCAAATTTCATTTTTTGCCAAAAATGACCATGATCCGACATCAAATACCCGAGTTATGAGCATTCAAAGATGACCATGTAATATTTTCAACATTAACAAAAAAATAAGATTTTTGGAGCTTCATAACTTGCATATCTCGGCCAAAATAAGTCCGATCTTTGAGTGGTATACCTTTTTAGACTCGTTAAGATCAGAATTATAGATTGCCATTTAAAAATGGCCATGCCAGCAAATTTCATTTTTTGCCAAAAATGACCATGATCCGACATCAAATACCCGAGTTATGAGCATTCAAAGATGACCATGTAATATTTTCAGCATTAACAAAAAAATAAGATTTTTTGGAGCTTCATAACTTGCATATCTCGGCCAAAATAAGTCCGATCTTTGAGTGGTATACCTTTTTAGACTCGTTAAGATCAGAATTATAGATTGCCATTTAAAAATGGCCATGCCAGCAAATTTCATTTTTTGCCAAAAATGACCATGATCCGACATCAAATACCCGAGTTATGAGCATTCAAAGAGGACCATGTAATATTTTCAACATTAACAAAAAAATAAGATTTTTGGAGCTTCATAGCTTGCATATCTCGGCCAAAATAAGTCCGATCTTTGAGTGGTATACCTTTTTAGACTCGTTAAGATCAGAATTATAGATTGCCATTTAAAAATGGCCATGCCAGCAAATTTCATTTTTTGCCAAAAATGACCATGATCCGACATCAAATACCCGAGTTATGAGCATTCAAAGATGACCATGTAATATTTTCAGCATTAACAAAAAAATAAGATTTTTGGAGCTTCATAACTTGCATATCTCGGCCAAAATAAGTCCGATCTTTGAGTGGTATACCTTTTTAGACTCGTTAAGATCAGAATTATAGATTGCCATTTAAAAATGGCCATGCCAGCAAATTTCATTTTTTGCCAAAAATGACCATGATCCGACATCAAATACCCGAGTTATGAGCATTCAAAGATGACCATGTAATATTTTCAGCATTAACAAAAAAATAAGATTTTTTTGGAGCTTCATAACTTGCATATCTCGGCCAAAATAAGTCCGATCTTTGAGTGGTATACCTTTTTAGACTCGTTAAGATCAGAATTATAGATTGCCTTTTAAAAATGGCCATGCCAGCAAATTTCATTTTTTGCCAAAAATGACCATGATCCGACATCAAATACCCGAGTTATGAGCATTCAAAGATGACCATGTAATATTTTCAGCATTAACAAAAAAATAAGATTTTTGGAGCTTCATAACTTGCATATCTCGGCCAAAATAAGTCCGATCTTTGAGTGGTATACCTTTTTAGACTCGTTAAGATCAGAATTATAGATTGCCATTTAAAAATGGCCATGCCAGCAAATTTCATTTTTTGCCAAAAATGACCATGATCCGACATCAAATACCCGAGTTATGAGCATTCAAAGATGACCATGTAATATTTTCAGCATTAACAAAAAAATAAGATTTTTGGAGCTTCATAACTTGCATATCTCGGCCAAAATAAGTCCGATCTTTGAGTGGTATACCTTTTTAGACTCGTTAAGATCAGAATTATAGATTGCCATTTAAAAATGGCCATGCCAGCAAATTTCATTTTTTGCCAAAAATGACCATGATCCGACATCAAATACCCGAGTTATGAGCATTCAAAGATGACCATGTAATATTTTCAGCATTAACAAAAAAATAAGATTTTTGGAGCTTCATAACTTGCATATCTCGGCCAAAATAAGTCCGATCTTTGAGTGGTATACCTTTTTAGACTCGTTAAGATCAGAATTATAGTTTGCCATTTAAAAATGGCCATGCCAGCAAATTTCATTTTTTGCCAAAAATGACCATGATCCGACATCAAATACCCGAGTTATGAGCATTCAAAGATGACCATGTAATATTTTCAGCATTAACAAAAAAATAAGATTTTTGGAGCTTCATAACTTGCATATCTCGGCCAAAATAAGTCCGATCTTTGAGTGGTATACCTTTTTAGACTCGTTAAGATCAGAATTATAGATTGCCATTTAAAAATGGCCATGCCAGCAAATTTCATTTTTTGCCAAAAATGACCATGATCCGACATCAAATACCCGAGTTATGAGCATTCAAAGATGACCATGTAATATTTTCAGCATTAACAAAAAAATAAGATTTTTGGAGCTTCATAACTTGCATATCTCGGCCAAAATAAGTCCGATCTTTGAGTGGTATACCTTTTTAGACTCGTTAAGATCAGAATTATAGATTGCCATTTAAAAATGGCCATGCCAGCAAATTTAATTTTTTGCCAAAAATGACCATGATCCGACATCAAATACCCGAGTTATGAGCATTCAAAGATGACCATGTAATATTTTCAGCATTAACAAAAAATTAGATTTTTGGAGCTTCATAACTTGCATATCTCGGCCAAAATAAGTCCGATCTTTGAGTGGTATACCTTTTTAGACTCGTTAAGATCAGAATTATAGATTGCCATTTAAAAATGGCCATTCCAGCAAATTTCATTTTTTGCCAAAAATGACCATGATCCGACATCAAATACCCGAGTTATGAGCATTCAAAGATGACCATGTAATATTTTCAGAATTAACAAAAAAATAAGATTTTTGGAGCTTCATAACTTGCATATCTCGGCCAAAATAAGTCCGATCTTTGAGTGGTATACCTTTTTAGACTCGTTAAGATCAGAATTATGGATTGCCATTTAAAAATGGCCATGCCAGCAAATTTCATTTTTTGCCAAAAATGACCATGATCCGACATCAAATACCCGAGTTATGAGCATTCAAAGATGACCATGTAATATTTTCAGCATTAACAAAAAAATAAGATTTTTGGAGCTTCATAACTTGCATATCTCGGCCAAAATAAGTCCGATCTTTGAGTGGTATACCTTTTTAGACTCGTTAAGATCAGAATTATAGATTGCCATTTAAAAATGGCCATGCCAGCAAATTTCATTTTTTGCCAAAAATGACCATGATCCGACATCAAATACCCGAGTTATGAGCATTCAAAGATGACCATGTAATATTTTCAGCATTAACAAAAAAATATGATTTTTGGAGCTTCATAACTTGCATATCTCGGCCAAAATAAGTCCGATCTTTGAGTGGTATACCTTTTTAGACTCGTTAAGATCAGAATTATAGATTGCCATTTAAAAATGGCCATGCCAGCAAATTTCATTTTTTGCCAAAAATGACCATGATCCGACATCAAATACCCGAGTTATGAGCATTCAAAGATGACCATGTAATATTTTCAGCATTAACAAAAAAATAAGATTTTTGGAGCTTCATAACTTGCATATCTCGGCCAAAATAAGTCCGATCTTTGAGTGGTATACCTTTTTAGACTCGTTAAGATCAGAATTATAGATTGCCATTTAAAAATGGCCATGCCAGCAAATTTCATTTTTTGCCAAAAATGACCATGATCCGACATCAAATACCCGAGTTATGAGCATTCAAAGATGACCATGTAATATTTTCAGCATTAACAAAAAAAATAAGATTTTTGGAGCTTCATAACTTGCATATCTCGGCCAAAATAAGTCCGATCTTTGAGTGGTATACCTTTTTAGACTCGTTAAGATCAGAATTATAGATTGCCATTTAAAAATGGCCATGCCAGCAAATTTCATTTTTTGCCAAAAATGACCATGATCCGACATCAAATACCCGAGTTATGAGCATTCAAAGATGACCATGTAATATTTTCAGCATTAACAAAAAAATAAGATTTTTGGAGCTTCATAACTTGCATATCTCGGCCAAAATAAGTCCGATCTTTGAGTGGTATACCTTTTTAGACTCGTTAAGATCAGAATTATAGATTGCCATTTAAAAATGGCCATGCCAGCAAATTTCATTTTTTGCCAAAAATGACCATGATCCGACATCAAATACCCGAGTTATGAGCATTCAAAGATGACCATGTAATATTTTCAGCATTAACAAAAAATTAGATTTTTGGAGCTTCATAACTTGCATATCTCGGCCAAAATAAGTCCGATCTTTGAGTGGTATACCTTTTTAGACTCGTTAAGATCAGAATTATAGATTGCCATTTAAAAATGGCCATTCCAGCAAATTTCATTTTTTGCCAAAAATGACCATGATCCGACATCAAATACCCGAGTTATGAGCATTCAAAGATGACCATGTAATATTTTCAGCATTAACAAAAAAATATGATTTTTGGAGCTTCATAACTTGCATATCTCGGCCAAAATAAGTCCGATCTTTGAGTGGTATACCTTTTTAGACTCGTTAAGATCAGAATTATAGATTGCCATTTAAAAATGGCCATGCCAGCAAATTTCATTTTTTGCCAAAAATGACCATGATCCGACATCAAATACCCGAGTTATGAGCATTCAAAGATGACCATGTAATATTTTCAGCATTAACAAAAAAATAAGATTTTTGGAGCTTCATAACTTGCATATCTCGGCCAAAATAAGTCCGATCTTTGAGTGGTATACCTTTTTAGACTCGTTAAGATCAGAATTATAGATTGCCATTTAAAAATGGCCATGCCAGCAAATTTCATTTTTTGCCAAAAATGACCATGATCCGACATCAAATACCCGAGTTATGAGCATTCAAAGATGACCATGTAATATTTTCAGCATTAACAAAAAAATAAGATTTTTGGAGCTTCATAACTTGCATATCTCGGCCAAAATAAGTCCGATCTTTGAGTGGTATACCTTTTTAGACTCGTTAAGATCAGAATTATAGATTGCCATTTAAAAATGGCCATGCCAGCAAATTTCATTTTTTGCCAAAAATGACCATGATCCGACATCAAATACCCGAGTTATGAGCATTCAAAGATGACCATGTAATATTTTCAGCATTAACAAAAAAATAAGATTTTTGGAGCTTCATAACTTGCATATCTCGGCCAAAATAAGTCCGATCTTTGAGTGGTATACCTTTTTAGACTCGTTAAGATCAGAATTATAGATTGCCATTTAAAAATGGCCATGCCAGCAAATTTCATTTTTTGCCAAAAATGACCATGATCCGACATCAAATACCCGAGTTATGAGCATTCAAAGATGACCATGTAATATTTTCAGCATTAACAAAAAAATAAGATTTTTGGAGCTTCATAACTTGCATATCTCGGCCAAAATAAGTCCGATCTTTGAGTGGTATACCTTTTTAGACTCGTTAAGATCAGAATTATAGATTGCCATTTAAAAATGGCCATGCCAGCAAATTTCATTTTTTGCCAAAAATGACCATGATCCGACATCAAATACCCGAGTTATGAGCATTCAAAGATGACCATGTAATATTTTCAGCATTAACAAAAAAATAAGATTTTTGGAGCTTCATAACTTGCATATCTCGGCCAAAATAAGTCCGATCTTTGAGTGGTATACCTTTTTAGACTCGTTAAGATCAGAATTATAGATTGCCATTTAAAAATGGCCATGCCAGCAAATTTCATTTTTTGCCAAAAATGACCATGATCCGACATCAAATACCCGAGTTATGAGCATTCAAAGATGACCATGTAATATTTTCAGCATTAACAAAAAAATAAGATTTTTGGAGCTTCATAACTTGCATATCTCGGCCAAAATAAGTCCGATCTTTGAGTGGTATACCTTTTTAGACTCGTTAAGATCAGAATTATAGATTGCCATTTAAAAATGGCCATGCCAGCAAATTTCATTTTTTGCCAAAAATGACCATGATCCGACATCAAATACCCGAGTTATGAGCATTCAAAGATGACCATGTAATATTTTCAGCATTAACAAAAAAATATGATTTTTGGAGCTTCATAACTTGCATATCTCGGCCAAAATAAGTCCGATCTTTGAGTGGTATACCTTTTTAGACTCGTTAAGATCAGAATTATAGATTGCCATTTAAAAATGGCCATGCCAGCAAATTGCATTTTTTGCCAAAAATGACCATGATCCGACATCAAATACCCGAGTTATGAGCATTCAAAGATGACCATGTAATATTTTCAGCATTAACAAAAAAATAAGATTTTTGGAGCTTCATAACTTGCATATCTCGGCCAAAATAAGTCCGATCTTTGAGTGGTATACCTTTTTAGACTCGTTAAGATCAGAATTATAGATTGCCATTTAAAAATGGCCATGCCAGCAAATTTCATTTTTTGCCAAAAATGACCATGATCCGACATCAAATACCCGAGTTATGAGCATTCAAAGATGACCATGTAATATTTTCAGCATTAACAAAAAAATAAGATTTTTGGAGCTTCATAACTTGCATATCTCGGCCAAAATAAGTCCGATCTTTGAGTGGTATACCTTTTTAGACTCGTTAAGATCAGAATTATAGATTGCCATTTAAAAATGGCCATGCCAGCAAATTTCATTTTTTGCCAAAAATGACCATGATCCGACATCAAATACCCGAGTTATGAGCATTCAAAGATGACCATGTAATATTTTGAGAATTAACAAAAAAATATGATTTTTGGAGCTTCATAACTTGCATATCTCGGCCAAAATAAGTCCGATCTTTGAGTGGTATACCTTTTTAGACTCGTTAAGATCAGAATTATAGATTGCCATTTAAAAATGGCCATGCCAGCAAATTTCATTTTTTGCCAAAAATGACCATGATCCGACATCAAATACCCGAGTTATGAGCATTCAAAGATGACCATGTAATATTTTCAGCATTAACAAAAAAATAAGATTTTTGGAGCTTCATAACTTGCATATCTCGGCCAAAATAAGTCCGATCTTTGAGTGGTATACCTTTTTAGACTCGTTAAGATCAGAATTATAGATTGCCATTTAAAAATGGCCATGCCAGCAAATTTCATTTTTTGCCAAAAATGACCATGATCCGACATCAAATACCCGAGTTATGAGCATTCAAAGATGACCATGTAATATTTTCAGCATTAACAAAAAAATAAGATTTTTGGAGCTTCATAACTTGCATATCTCGGCCAAAATAAGTCCGATCTTTGAGTGGTATACCTTTTTAGACTCGTTAAGATCAGAATTATAGATTGCCATTTAAAAATGGCCATGCCAGCAAATTTCATTTTTTGCCAAAAATGACCATGATCCGACATCAAATACCCGAGTTATGAGCATTCAAAGATGACCATGTAATATTTTCAGCATTAACAAAAAAATAAGATTTTTGGAGCTTCATAACTTGCATATCTCGGCCAAAATAAGTCCGATCTTTGAGTGGTATACCTTTTTAGACTCGTTAAGATCAGAATTATAGATTGCCATTTAAAAATGGCCATGCCAGCAAATTTCATTTTTTGCCAAAAATGACCATGATCCGACATCAAATACCCGAGTTATGAGCATTCAAAGATGACCATGTAATATTTTCAGCATTAACAAAAAAATAAGATTTTTGGAGCTTCATAACTTGCATATCTCGGCCAAAATAAGTCCGATCTTTGAGTGGTATACCTTTTTAGACTCGTTAAGATCAGAATTATAGATTGCCATTTAAAAATGGCCATGCCAGCAAATTTCATTTTTTGCCAAAAATGACCATGATCCGACATCAAATACCCGAGTTATGAGCATTCAAAGATGACCATGTAATATTTTCAGCATTAACAAAAAAATAAGATTTTTGGAGCTTCATAACTTGCATATCTCGGCCAAAATAAGTCCGATCTTTGAGTGGTATACCTTTTTAGACTCGTTAAGATCAGAATTATAGATTGCCATTTAAAAATGGCCATGCCAGCAAATTTCATTTTTTGCCAAAAATGACCATGATCCGACATCAAATACCCGAGTTATGAGCATTCAAAGATGACCATGTAATATTTTCAGCATTAACAAAAAAATAAGATTTTTGGAGCTTCATAACTTGCATATCTCGGCCAAAATAAGTCCGATCTTTGAGTGGTATACCTTTTTAGACTCGTTAAGATCAGAATTATAGATTGCCATTTAAAAATGGCCATGCCAGCAAATTTCATTTTTTGCCAAAAATGACCATGATCCGACATCAAATACCCGAGTTATGAGCATTCAAAGATGACCATGTAATATTTTCAGCATTAACAAAAAAATTAGATTTTTGGAGCTTCATAACTTGCATATCTCGGCCAAAATAAGTCCGATCTTTGAGTGGTATACCTTTTTAGACTCGTTAAGATCAGAATTATAGTTTTCCATTTAAAAATGGCCATTCCAGCAAATTTCATTTTTTGCCAAAAATGACCATGATCCGACATCAAATACCCGAGTTATGAGCATTCAAAGATGACCATGTAATATTTTGAGAATTAACAAAAAAATATGATTTTTGGAGCTTCATAACTTGCATATCTCGGCCAAAATAAGTCCGATCTTTGAGTGGTATACCTTTTTAGACTCGTTAAGATCAGAATTATAGATTGCCATTTAAAAATGGCCATGCCAGCAAATTTCATTTTTTGCCAAAAATGACCATGATCCGACATCAAATACCCGAGTTATGAGCATTCAAAGATGACCATGTAATATTTTCAGCATTAACAAAAAAATAAGATTTTTGGAGCTTCATAACTTGCATATCTCGGCCAAAATAAGTCCGATCTTTGAGTGGTATACCTTTTTAGACTCGTTAAGATCAGAATTATAGATTGCCATTTAAAAATGGCCATGCCAGCAAATTTCATTTTTTGCCAAAAATGACCATGATCCGACATCAAATACCCGAGTTATGAGCATTCAAAGATGACCATGTAATATTTTCAGCATTAACAAAAAAATAAGATTTTTGGAGCTTCATAACTTGCATATCTCGGCCAAAATAAGTCCGATCTTTGAGTGGTATACCTTTTTAGACTCGTTAAGATCAGAATTATAGATTGCCATTTAAAAATGGCCATGCCAGCAAATTTCATTTTTTGCCAAAAATGACCATGATCCGACATCAAATACCCGAGTTATGAGCATTCAAAGATGACCATGTAATATTTTCAGCATTAACAAAAAAATAAGATTTTTGGAGCTTCATAACTTGCATATCTCGGCCAAAATAAGTCCGATCTTTGAGTGGTATACCTTTTTAGACTCGTTAAGATCAGAATTATAGATTGCCATTTAAAAATGGCCATGCCAGCAAATTTCATTTTTTGCCAAAAATGACCATGATCCGACATCAAATACCCGAGTTATGAGCATTCAAAGATGACCATGTAATATTTTCAGCATTAACAAAAAAATAAGATTTTTGGAGCTTCATAACTTGCATATCTCGGCCAAAATAAGTCCGATCTTTGAGTGGTATACCTTTTTAGACTCGTTAAGATCAGAATTATAGATTGCCATTTAAAAATGGCCATGCCAGCAAATTTCATTTTTTGCCAAAAATGACCATGATCCGACATCAAATACCCGAGTTATGAGCATTCAAAGATGACCATGTAATATTTTCAGCATTAACAAAAAAATAAGATTTTTGGAGCTTCATAACTTGCATATCTCGGCCAAAATAAGTCCGATCTTTGAGTGGTATACCTTTTTAGACTCGTTAAGATCAGAATTATAGATTGCCATTTAAAAATGGCCATGCCAGCAAATTTCATTTTTTGCCAAAAATGACCATGATCCGACATCAAATACCCGAGTTATGAGCATTCAAAGATGACCATGTAATATTTTCAGCATTAACAAAAAAATAAGATTTTTGGAGCTTCATAACTTGCATATCTCGGCCAAAATAAGTCCGATCTTTGAGTGGTATACCTTTTTAGACTCGTTAAGATCAGAATTATAGATTGCCATTTAAAAATGGCCATGCCAGCAAATTTCATTTTTTGCCAAAAATGACCATGATCCGACATCAAATACCCGAGTTATGAGCATTCAAAGATGACCATGTAATATTTTCAGCATTAACAAAAAAATATAGATTTTTGGAGCTTCATAACTTGCATATCTCGGCCAAAATAAGTCCGATCTTTGAGTGGTATACCTTTTTAGACTCGTTAAGATCAGAATTATAGATTGCCATTTAAAAATGGCCATGCCAGCAAATTTCATTTTTTGCCAAAAATGACCATGATCCGACATCAAATACCCGAGTTATGAGCATTCAAAGATGACCATGTAATATTTTCAGCATTAACAAAAAAATAAGATTTTTGGAGCTTCATAACTTGCATATCTCGGCCAAAATAAGTCCGATCTTTGAGTGGTATACCTTTTTAGACTCGTTAAGATCAGAATTATAGATTGCCATTTAAAAATGGCCATGCCAGCAAATTTCATTTTTTGCCAAAAATGACCATGATCCGACATCAAATACCCGAGTTATGAGCATTCAAAGATGACCATGTAATATTTTCAGCATTAACAAAAAAATAAGATTTTTGGAGCTTCATAACTTGCATATCTCGGCCAAAATAAGTCCGATCTTTGAGTGGTATACCTTTTTAGACTCGTTAAGATCAGAATTATAGATTGCCATTTAAAAATGGCCATGCCAGCAAATTTCATTTTTTGCCAAAAATGACCATGATCCGACATCAAATACCCGAGTTATGAGCATTCAAAGATGACCATGTAATATTTTCAGCATTAACAAAAAAATAAGATTTTTGGAGCTTCATAACTTGCATATCTCGGCCAAAATAAGTCCGATCTTTGAGTGGTATACCTTTTTAGACTCGTTAAGATCAGAATTATAGATTGCCATTTAAAAATGGCCATGCCAGCAAATTTCATTTTTTGCCAAAAATGACCATGATCCGACATCAAATACCCGAGTTATGAGCATTCAAAGATGACCATGTAATATTTTCAGCATTAACAAAAAAATAAGATTTTTGGAGCTTCATAACTTGCATATCTCGGCCAAAATAAGTCCGATCTTTGAGTGGTATACCTTTTTAGACTCGTTAAGATCAGAATTATAGATTGCCATTTAAAAATGGCCATGCCAGCAAATTTCATTTTTTGCCAAAAATGACCATGATCCGACATCAAATACCCGAGTTATGAGCATTCAAAGATGACCATGTAATATTTTCAGCATTAACAAAAAAATAAGATTTTTGGAGCTTCATAACTTGCATATCTCGGCCAAAATAAGTCCGATCTTTGAGTGGTATACCTTTTTAGACTCGTTAAGATCAGAATTATAGATTGCCATTTAAAAATGGCCATGCCAGCAAATTTCATTTTTTGCCAAAAATGACCATGATCCGACATCAAATACCCGAGTTATGAGCATTCAAAGATGACCATGTAATATTTTCAGCATTAACAAAAAAATAAGATTTTTGGAGCTTCATAACTTGCATATCTCGGCCAAAATAAGTCCGATCTTTGAGTGGTATACCTTTTTAGACTCGTTAAGATCAGAATTATAGATTGCCATTTAAAAATGGCCATGCCAGCAAATTTCATTTTTTGCCAAAAATGACCATGATCCGACATCAAATACCCGAGTTATGAGCATTCAAAGATGACCATGTAATATTTTCAGCATTAACAAAAAAATAAGATTTTTGGAGCTTCATAACTTGCATATCTCGGCCAAAATAAGTCCGATCTTTGAGTGGTATACCTTTTTAGACTCGTTAAGATCAGAATTATAGATTGCCATTTAAAAATGGCCATGCCAGCAAATTTCATTTTTTGCCAAAAATGACCATGATCCGACATCAAATACCCGAGTTATGAGCATTCAAAGATGACCATGTAATATTTTCAGCATTAACAAAAAAATAAGATTTTTGGAGCTTCATAACTTGCATATCTCGGCCAAAATAAGTCCGATCTTTGAGTGGTATACCTTTTTAGACTCGTTAAGATCAGAATTATAGATTGCCATTTAAAAATGGCCATGCCAGCAAATTTCATTTTTTGCCAAAAATGACCATGATCCGACATCAAATACCCGAGTTATGAGCATTCAAAGATGACCATGTAATATTTTCAGCATTAACAAAAAAATAAGATTTTTGGAGCTTCATAACTTGCATATCTCGGCCAAAATAAGTCCGATCTTTGAGTGGTATACCTTTTTTAGACTCGTTAAGATCAGAATTATAGATTGCCATTTAAAAATGGCCATGCCAGCAAATTTCATTTTTTGCCAAAAATGACCATGATCCGACATCAAATACCCGAGTTATGAGCATTCAAAGATGACCATGTAATATTTTCAGCATTAACAAAAAAATAAGATTTTTGGAGCTTCATAACTTGCATATCTCGGCCAAAATAAGTCCGATCTTTGAGTGGTATACCTTTTTAGACTCGTTAAGATCAGAATTATAGATTGCCATTTAAAAATGGCCATGCCAGCAAATTTCATTTTTTGCCAAAAATGACCATGATCCGACATCAAATACCCGAGTTATGAGCATTCAAAGATGACCATGTAATATTTTCAGCATTAACAAAAAAATAAGATTTTTGGAGCTTCATAACTTGCATATCTCGGCCAAAATAAGTCCGATCTTTGAGTGGTATACCTTTTTAGACTCGTTAAGATCAGAATTATAGATTGCCATTTAAAAATGGCCATGCCAGCAAATTTCATTTTTTGCCAAAAATGACCATGATCCGACATCAAATACCCGAGTTATGAGCATTCAAAGATGACCATGTAATATTTTCAGCATTAACAAAAAAATAAGATTTTTGGAGCTTCATAACTTGCATATCTCGGCCAAAATAAGTCCGATCTTTGAGTGGTATACCTTTTTAGACTCGTTAAGATCAGAATTATAGATTGCCATTTAAAAATGGCCATGCCAGCAAATTTCATTTTTTGCCAAAAATGACCATGATCCGACATCAAATACCCGAGTTATGAGCATTCAAAGATGACCATGTAATATTTTCAGCATTAACAAAAAAATAAGATTTTTGGAGCTTCATAACTTGCATATCTCGGCCAAAATAAGTCCGATCTTTGAGTGGTATACCTTTTTAGACTCGTTAAGATCAGAATTATAGATTGCCATTTAAAAATGGCCATGCCAGCAAATTTCATTTTTTGCCAAAAATGACCATGATCCGACATCAAATACCCGAGTTATGAGCATTCAAAGATGACCATGTAATATTTTCAGCATTAACAAAAAAATAAGATTTTTGGAGCTTCATAACTTGCATATCTCGGCCAAAATAAGTCCGATCTTTGAGTGGTATACCTTTTTAGACTCGTTAAGATCAGAATTATAGATTGCCATTTAAAAATGGCCATGCCAGCAAATTTCATTTTTTGCCAAAAATGACCATGATCCGACATCAAATACCCGAGTTATGAGCATTCAAAGATGACCATGTAATATTTTCAGCATTAACAAAAAAATAACATTTTTGGAGCTTCATAACTTGCATATCTCGGCCAAAATAAGTCCGATCTTTGAGTGGTATACCTTTTTAGACTCGTTAAGATCAGAATTATAGATTGCCATTTAAAAATGGCCATGCCAGCAAATTTCATTTTTTGCCAAAAATTACCATGATCCGACATCAAATACCCGAGTTATGAGCATTCAAAGATGACCATGTAATATTTTCAGCATTAACAAAAAATAAGATTTTTGGAGCTTCACAACTTGCATATCTCGGCCAAAATAAGTCCGATCTTTGAGTGGTATACCTTTTTAGACTCGTTAAGATCAGAATTATAGATTGCCATTTAAAAATGGCCATGCCAGAAAATTTAATTTTTGCCAAAAATGACCATGATCCGACATCAAACACCCGAGTTATGAGCATTCAAAGATGACCATGTAATATTTTCAGCATTAACAAAAAAATAAGATTTTTGGAGCTTCATAACTTGCATATCTCGGCCAAAATAAGTCCGATCTTTGAGTGGTATACCTTTTAGACTCGTTAAGATCAGAATTATAGATTGCCTTTTAAAAATGGCCATGCCAGTAAATTTCATTTTTTGCCAAAAATGACCATGATCCGACATCAAATACCCGAGTTATGAGCATTCAAAGATGACCATGTAATATTTTCAGCATTAACAAAAAAATAAGATTTTTGGAGCTTCATAACTTGCATATCTCGGCCAAAATAAGTCCGATCTTTGAGTGGTATACCTTTTTAGACTCGTTAAGATCAGAATTATAGATTGCCATTTAAAAATGGCCATGCCAGCAAATTTCATTTTTTGCCAAAAATGACCATGATCCGACATCAAATACCCGAGTTATGAGCATTCAAAGATGACCATGTAATATTTTCAACATTAACAAAAAAATAAGATTTTTGGAGCTTCATAACTTGCATATCTCGTCCAAAATAAGTCCGATCTTTGAGTGGTATACCTTTTTAGACTCGTTAAGATCAGAATTATAGATTGCCATTTAAAAATGGCCATGCCAGCAAATTTCATTTTTTGCCAAAAATGACCATGATCCGACATCAAATACCCGAGTTATGAGCATTCAAAGATGACCATGTAATATTTTCAGCATTAACAAAAAAATAAGATTTTTGGAGCTTCATAACTTGCATATCTCGGCCAAAATAAGTCCGATCTTTGAGTGGTATACCTTTTTAGACTCGTTAAGATCAGAATTATAGATTGCCATTTAAAAATGGCCATGCCAGCAAATTTCATTTTTTGCCAAAAATGACCATGATCCGACATCAAATACCCGAGTTATGAGCATTCAAAGATGACCATGTAATATTTTCAGCATTAACAAAAAAATAAGATTTTTGGAGCTTCATAACTTGCATATCTCGGCCAAAATAAGTCCGATCTTTGAGTGGTATACCTTTTTAGACTCGTTAAGATCAGAATTATAGATTGCCATTTAAAAATGGCCATGCCAGCAAATTTCATTTTTTGCCAAAAATGACCATGATCCGACATCAAATACCCGAGTTATGAGCATTCAAAGATGACCATGTAATATTTTCAGCATTAACAAAAAAATAAGATTTTTGGAGCTTCATAACTTGCATATCTCGGCCAAAATAAGTCCGATCTTTGAGTGGTATACCTTTTTAGACTCGTTAAGATCAGAATTATAGATTGCCATTTAAAAATGGCCATGCCAGCAAATTTCATTTTTTGCCAAAAATGACCATGATCCGACATCAAATACCCGAGTTATGAGCATTCAAAGATGACCATGTAATATTTTCAGCATTAACAAAAAAATAAGATTTTTGGAGCTTCATAACTTGCATATCTCGGCCAAAATAAGTCCGATCTTTGAGTGGTATACCTTTTTAGACTCGTTAAGATCAGAATTATAGATTGCCATTTAAAAATGGCCATGCCAGCAAATTTCATTTTTTGCCAAAAATGACCATGATCCGACATCAAATACCCGAGTTATGAGCATTCAAAGATGACCATGTAATATTTTCAGCATTAACAAAAAAATAAGATTTTTGGAGCTTCATAACTTGCATATCTCGGCCAAAATAAGTCCGATCTTTGAGTGGTATACCTTTTTAGACTCGTTAAGATCAGAATTATAGATTGCCATTTAAAAATGGCCATGCCAGCAAATTTCATTTTTTGCCAAAAATGACCATGATCCGACATCAAATACCCGAGTTATGAGCATTCAAAGATGACCATGTAATATTTTCAGCATTAACAAAAAAATAAGATTTTTGGAGCTTCATAACTTGCATATCTCGGCCAAAATAAGTCCGATCTTTGAGTGGTATACCTTTTTAGACTCGTTAAGATCAGAATTATAGATTGCCATTTAAAAATGGCCATGCCAGCAAATTTCATTTTTTGCCAAAAATGACCATGATCCGACATCAAATACCCGAGTTATGAGCATTCAAAGATGACCATGTAATATTTTCAGCATTAACAAAAAAATAAGATTTTTGGAGCTTCATAACTTGCATATCTCGGCCAAAATAAGTCCGATCTTTGAGTGGTATACCTTTTTAGACTCGTTAAGATCAGAATTATAGATTGCCATTTAAAAATGGCCATGCCAGCAAATTTCATTTTTTGCCAAAAATGACCATGATCCGACATCAAATACCCGAGTTATGAGCATTCAAAGATGACCATGTAATATTTTCAGCATTAACAAAAAAATAAGATTTTTGGAGCTTCATAACTTGCATATCTCGGCCAAAATAAGTCCGATCTTTGAGTGGTATACCTTTTTAGACTCGTTAAGATCAGAATTATAGATTGCCATTTAAAAATGGCCATGCCAGCAAATTTCATTTTTTGCCAAAAATGACCATGATCCGACATCAAATACCCGAGTTATGAGCATTCAAAGATGACCATGTAATATTTTCAGCATTAACAAAAAAATAAGATTTTTGGAGCTTCATAACTTGCATATCTCGGCCAAAATAAGTCCGATCTTTGAGTGGTATACCTTTTTAGACTCGTTAAGATCAGAATTATAGATTGCCATTTAAAAATGGCCATGCCAGCAAATTTCATTTTTTGCCAAAAATGACCATGATCCGACATCAAATACCCGAGTTATGAGCATTCAAAGATGACCATGTAATATTTTCAGCATTAACAAAAAAATATGATTTTTGGAGCTTCATAACTTGCATATCTCGGCCAAAATAAGTCCGATCTTTGAGTGGTATACCTTTTTAGACTCGTTAAGATCAGAATTATAGATTGCCATTTAAAAATGGCCATGCCAGCAAATTTCATTTTTTGCCAAAAATGACCATGATCCGACATCAAATACCCGAGTTATGAGCATTCAAAGATGACCATGTAATATTTTCAGCATTAACAAAAAAATAAGATTTTTGGAGCTTCATAACTTGCATATCTCGGCCAAAATAAGTCCGATCTTTGAGTGGTATACCTTTTTAGACTCGTTAAGCTCAGAATTATAGATTGCCATTTAAAAATGGCCATGCCAGCAAATTTCATTTTTTGCCAAAAATGACCATGATCCGACATCAAATACCCGAGTTATGAGCATTCAAAGATGACCATGTAATATTTTCAGCATTAACAAAAAAATAAGATTTTTGGAGCTTCATAACTTGCATATCTCGGCCAAAATAAGTCCGATCTTTGAGTGGTATACCTTTTTAGACTCGTTAAGATCAGAATTATAGATTGCCATTTAAAAATGGCCATGCCAGCAAATTTCATTTTTTGCCAAAAATGACCATGATCCGACATCAAATACCCGAGTTATGAGCATTCAAAGATGACCATGTAATATTTTCAGCATTAACAAAAAAATAAGATTTTTGGAGCTTCATAACTTGCATATCTCGGCCAAAATAAGTCCGATCTTTGAGTGGTATACCTTTTTAGACTCGTTAAGATCAGAATTATAGATTGCCATTTAAAAATGGCCATGCCAGCAAATTTCATTTTTTGCCAAAAATGACCATGATCCGACATCAAATACCCGAGTTATGAGCATTCAAAGATGACCATGTAATATTTTCAGCATTAACAAAAAAATAAGATTTTTGGAGCTTCATAACTTGCATATCTCGGCCAAAATAAGTCCGATCTTTGAGTGGTATACCTTTTTAGACTCGTTAAGATCAGAATTATAGATTGCCATTTAAAAATGGCCATGCCAGCAAATTTCATTTTTTGCCAAAAATGACCATGATCCGACATCAAATACCCGAGTTATGAGCATTCAAAGATGACCATGTAATATTTTCAGCATTAACAAAAAAATAAGATTTTTGGAGCTTCATAACTTGCATATCTCGGCCAAAATAAGTCCGATCTTTGAGTGGTATACCTTTTTAGACTCGTTAAGATCAGAATTATAGATTGCCATTTAAAAATGGCCATGCCAGCAAATTTCATTTTTTGCCAAAAATGACCATGATCCGACATCAAATACCCGAGTTATGAGCATTCAAAGATGACCATGTAATATTTTCAGCATTAACAAAAAAATAAGATTTTTGGAGCTTCATAACTTGCATATCTCGGCCAAAATAAGTCCGATCTTTGAGTGGTATACCTTTTTAGACTCGTTAAGATCAGAATTATAGATTGCCATTTAAAAATGGCCATGCCAGCAAATTTCATTTTTTGCCAAAAATGACCATGATCCGACATCAAATACCCGAGTTATGAGCATTCAAAGATGACCATGTAATATTTTCAGCATTAACAAAAAAATAAGATTTTTGGAGCTTCATAACTTGCATATCTCGGCCAAAATAAGTCCGATCTTTGAGTGGTATACCTTTTTAGACTCGTTAAGCTCAGAATTATAGATTGCCATTTAAAAATGGCCATGCCAGCAAATTTCATTTTTTGCCAAAAATGACCATGATCCGACATCAAATACCCGAGTTATGAGCATTCAAAGATGACCATGTAATATTTTCAGCATTAACAAAAAAATAAGATTTTTGGAGCTTCATAACTTGCATATCTCGGCCAAAATAAGTCCGATCTTTGAGTGGTATACCTTTTTAGACTCGTTAAGATCAGAATTATAGATTGCCATTTAAAAATGGCCATGCCAGCAAATTTCATTTTTTGCCAAAAATGACCATGATCCGACATCAAATACCCGAGTTATGAGCATTCAAAGATGACCATGTAATATTTTCAGCATTAACAAAAAAATAAGATTTTTGGAGCTTCATAACTTGCATATCTCGGCCAAAATAAGTCCGATCTTTGAGTGGTATACCTTTTTAGACTCGTTAAGATCAGAATTATAGATTGCCATTTAAAAATGGCCATGCCAGCAAATTTCATTTTTTGCCAAAAATGACCATGATCCGACATCAAATACCCGAGTTATGAGCATTCAAAGATGACCATGTAATATTTTCAGCATTAACAAAAAAATAAGATTTTTGGAGCTTCATAACTTGCATATCTCGGCCAAAATAAGTCCGATCTTTGAGTGGTATACCTTTTTAGACTCGTTAAGATCAGAATTATAGATTGCCATTTAAAAATGGCCATGCCAGCAAATTTCATTTTTTGCCAAAAATGACCATGATCCGACATCAAATACCCGAGTTATGAGCATTCAAAGATGACCATGTAATATTTTCAGAATTAACAAAAAAATATGATTTTTGGAGCTTCATAACTTGCATATCTCGGCCAAAATAAGTCCGATCTTTGAGTGGTATACCTTTTTAGACTCGTTAAGATCAGAATTATAGATTGCCATTTAAAAATGGCCATGCCAGCAAATTTCATTTTTTGCCAAAAATGACCATGATCCGACATCAAATACCCGAGTTATGAGCATTCAAAGATGACCATGTAATATTTTCAGCATTAACAAAAAAATAAGATTTTTGGAGCTTCATAACTTGCATATCTCGGCCAAAATAAGTCCGATCTTTGAGTGGTATACCTTTTTAGACTCGTTAAGCTCAGAATTATAGATTGCCTTTTAAAAATGGCCATGCCAGCAAATTTCATTTTTTGCCAAAAATGACCATGATCCGACATCAAATACCCGAGTTATGAGCATTCAAAGATGACCATGTAATATTTTCAGCATTAACAAAAAAATAAGATTTTTGGAGCTTCATAACTTGCATATCTCGGCCAAAATAAGTCCGATCTTTGAGTGGTATACCTTTTTAGACTCGTTAAGATCAGAATTATAGATTGCCATTTAAAAATGGCCATGCCAGCAAATTTCATTTTTTGCCAAAAATGACCATGATCCGACATCAAATACCCGAGTTATGAGCATTCAAAGAGGACCAAGTAATATTTTCAACATTAACAAAAAAATAAGATTTTTGGAGCTTCATAACTTGCATATCTCGGCCAAAATAAGTCCGATCTTTGAGTGGTATACCTTTTTAGACTCGTTAAGATCAGAATTATAGATTGCCATTTAAAAATGGCCATGCCAGCAAATTTCATTTTTTGCCAAAAATGACCATGATCCGACATCAAATACCCGAGTTATGAGCATTCAAAGATGACCATGTAATATTTTCAGCATTAACAAAAAAATAAGATTTTTGGAGCTTCATAACTTGCATATCTCGGCCAAAATAAGTCCGATCTTTGAGTGGTATACCTTTTTAGACTCGTTAAGATCAGAATTATAGATTGCCATTTAAAAATGGCCATGCCAGCAAATTTCATTTTTTGCCAAAAATGACCATGATCCGACATCAAATACCCGAGTTATGAGCATTCAAAGATGACCATGTAATATTTTCAGCATTAACAAAAAAATAAGATTTTTGGAGCTTCATAACTTGCATATCTCGGCCAAAATAAGTCCGATCTTTGAGTGGTATACCTTTTTAGACTCGTTAAGATCAGAATTATAGATTGCCATTTAAAAATGGCCATGCCAGCAAATTTCATTTTTTGCCAAAAATGACCATGATCCGACATCAAATACCCGAGTTATGAGCATTCAAAGATGACCATGTAATATTTTCAGCATTAACAAAAAAATAAGATTTTTGGAGCTTCATAACTTGCATATCTCGGCCAAAATAAGTCCGATCTTTGAGTGGTATACCTTTTTAGACTCGTTAAGATCAGAATTATAGATTGCCATTTAAAAATGGCCATGCCAGCAAATTTCATTTTTTGCCAAAAATGACCATGATCCGACATCAAATACCCGAGTTATGAGCATTCAAAGATGACCATGTAATATTTTCAGCATTAACAAAAAAATAAGATTTTTGGAGCTTCATAACTTGCATATCTCGGCCAAAATAAGTCCGATCTTTGAGTGGTATACCTTTTTAGACTCGTTAAGATCAGAATTATAGATTGCCATTTAAAAATGGCCATGCCAGCAAATTTCATTTTTTGCCAAAAATGACCATGATCCGACATCAAATACCCGAGTTATGAGCATTCAAAGATGACCATGTAATATTTTCAGCATTAACAAAAAAATAAGATTTTTGGAGCTTCATAACTTGCATATCTCGGCCAAAATAAGTCCGATCTTTGAGTGGTATACCTTTTTAGACTCGTTAAGATCAGAATTATAGATTGCCATTTAAAAATGGCCATGCCAGCAAATTTCATTTTTTGCCAAAAATGACCATGATCCGACATCAAATACCCGAGTTATGAGCATTCAAAGATGACCATGTAATATTTTCAGCATTAACAAAAAAATAAGATTTTTGGAGCTTCATAACTTGCATATCTCGGCCAAAATAAGTCCGATCTTTGAGTGGTATACCTTTTTAGACTCGTTAAGATCAGAATTATAGATTGCCATTTAAAAATGGCCATGCCAGCAAATTTCATTTTTTGCCAAAAATGACCATGATCCGACATCAAATACCCGAGTTATGAGCATTCAAAGATGACCATGTAATATTTTCAGCATTAACAAAAAAATAAGATTTTTGGAGCTTCATAACTTGCATATCTCGGCCAAAATAAGTCCGATCTTTGAGTGGTATACCTTTTTAGACTCGTTAAGATCAGAATTATAGATTGCCATTTAAAAATGGCCATGCCAGCAAATTTCATTTTTTGCCAAAAATGACCATGATCCGACATCAAATACCCGAGTTATGAGCATTCAAAGATGACCATGTAATATTTTCAGCATTAACAAAAAAATAAGATTTTTGGAGCTTCATAACTTGCATATCTCGGCCAAAATAAGTCCGATCTTTGAGTGGTATACCTTTTTAGACTCGTTAAGATCAGAATTATAGATTGCCATTTAAAAATGGCCATGCCAGCAAATTTCATTTTTTGCCAAAAATGACCATGATCCGACATCAAATACCCGAGTTATGAGCATTCAAAGATGACCATGTAATATTTTCAGCATTAACAAAAAAATAAGATTTTTGGAGCTTCATAACTTGCATATCTCGGCCAAAATAAGTCCGATCTTTGAGTGGTATACCTTTTTAGACTCGTTAAGATCAGAATTATAGATTGCCATTTAAAAATGGCCATGCCAGCAAATTTCATTTTTTGCCAAAAATGACCATGATCCGACATCAAATACCCGAGTTATGAGCATTCAAAGATGACCATGTAATATTTTCAGCATTAACAAAAAAATAAGATTTTTGGAGCTTCATAACTTGCATATCTCGGCCAAAATAAGTCCGATCTTTGAGTGGTATACCTTTTTAGACTCGTTAAGATCAGAATTATAGATTGCCATTTAAAAATGGCCATGCCAGCAAATTTCATTTTTTGCCAAAAATGACCATGATCCGACATCAAATACCCGAGTTATGAGCATTCAAAGATGACCATGTAATATTTTCAGCATTAACAAAAAAATAAGATTTTTGGAGCTTCATAACTTGCATATCTCGGCCAAAATAAGTCCGATCTTTGAGTGGTATACCTTTTTAGACTCGTTAAGATCAGAATTATAGATTGCCATTTAAAAATGGCCATGCCAGCAAATTTCATTTTTTGCCAAAAATGACCATGATCCGACATCAAATACCCGAGTTATGAGCATTCAAAGATGACCATGTAATATTTTCAGCATTAACAAAAAAATAAGATTTTTGGAGCTTCATAACTTGCATATCTCGGCCAAAATAAGTCCGATCTTTGAGTGGTATACCTTTTTAGACTCGTTAAGATCAGAATTATAGATTGCCATTTAAAAATGGCCATGCCAGCAAATTTCATTTTTTGCCAAAAATGACCATGATCCGACATCAAATACCCGAGTTATGAGCATTCAAAGATGACCATGTAATATTTTCAGCATTAACAAAAAAATAAGATTTTTGGAGCTTCATAACTTGCATATCTCGGCCAAAATAAGTCCGATCTTTGAGTGGTATACCTTTTTAGACTCGTTAAGATCAGAATTATAGATTGCCATTTAAAAATGGCCATGCCAGCAAATTTCATTTTTTGCCAAAAATGACCATGATCCGACATCAAATACCCGAGTTATGAGCATTCAAAGATGACCATGTAATATTTTCAGCATTAACAAAAAAATAAGATTTTTGGAGCTTCATAACTTGCATATCTCGGCCAAAATAAGTCCGATCTTTGAGTGGTATACCTTTTTAGACTCGTTAAGATCAGAATTATAGATTGCCATTTAAAAATGGCCATGCCAGCAAATTTCATTTTTTGCCAAAAATGACCATGATCCGACATCAAATACCCGAGTTATGAGCATTCAAAGATGACCATGTAATATTTTCAGCATTAACAAAAAAATAAGATTTTTGGAGCTTCATAACTTGCATATCTCGGCCAAAATAAGTCCGATCTTTGAGTGGTATACCTTTTTAGACTCGTTAAGATCAGAATTATAGATTGCCATTTAAAAATGGCCATGCCAGCAAATTTCATTTTTTGCCAAAAATGACCATGATCCGACATCAAATACCCGAGTTATGAGCATTCAAAGATGACCATGTAATATTTTCAGCATTAACAAAAAAATAAGATTTTTGGAGCTTCATAACTTGCATATCTCGGCCAAAATAAGTCCGATCTTTGAGTGGTATACCTTTTTAGACTCGTTAAGATCAGAATTATAGATTGCCATTTAAAAATGGCCATGCCAGCAAATTTCATTTTTTGCCAAAAATGACCATGATCCGACATCAAATACCCGAGTTATGAGCATTCAAAGATGACCATGTAATATTTTCAGCATTAACAAAAAAATAAGATTTTTGGAGCTTCATAACTTGCATATCTCGGCCAAAATAAGTCCGATCTTTGAGTGGTATACCTTTTTAGACTCGTTAAGATCAGAATTATAGATTGCCATTTAAAAATGGCCATGCCAGCAAATTTCATTTTTTGCCAAAAATGACCATGATCCGACATCAAATACCCGAGTTATGAGCATTCAAAGATGACCATGTAATATTTTCAGAATTAACAAAAAAATATGATTTTTGGAGCTTCATAACTTGCATATCTCGGCCAAAATAAGTCCGATCTTTGAGTGGTATACCTTTTTAGACTCGTTAAGATCAGAATTATAGATTGCCATTTAAAAATGGCCATGCCAGCAAATTGCATTTTTTGCCAAAAATGACCATGATCCGACATCAAATACCCGAGTTATGAGCATTCAAAGATGACCATGTAATATTTTCAGCATTAACAAAAAAATAAGATTTTTGGAGCTTCATAACTTGCATATCTCGGCCAAAATAAGTCCGATCTTTGAGTGGTATACCTTTTTAGACTCGTTAAGCTCAGAATTATAGATTGCCTTTTAAAAATGGCCATGCCAGCAAATTTCATTTTTTGCCAAAAATGACCATGATCCGACATCAAATACCCGAGTTATGAGCATTCAAAGATGACCATGTAATATTTTCAGCATTAACAAAAAAATAAGATTTTTGGAGCTTCATAACTTGCATATCTCGGCCAAAATAAGTCCGATCTTTGAGTGGTATACCTTTTTAGACTCGTTAAGATCAGAATTATAGATTGCCATTTAAAAATGGCCATGCCAGCAAATTTCATTTTTTGCCAAAAATGACCATGATCCGACATCAAATACCCGAGTTATGAGCATTCAAAGAGGACCAAGTAATATTTTCAACATTAACAAAAAAATAAGATTTTTGGAGCTTCATAACTTGCATATCTCGTCCAAAATAAGTCCGATCTTTGAGTGGTATACCTTTTTAGACTCGTTAAGATCAGAATTATAGATTGCCATTTAAAAATGGCCATGCCAGCAAATTTCATTTTTTGCCAAAAATGACCATGATCCGACATCAAATACCCGAGTTATGAGCATTCAAAGATGACCATGTAATATTTTCAGCATTAACAAAAAAATAAGATTTTTGGAGCTTCATAACTTGCATATCTCGGCCAAAATAAGTCCGATCTTTGAGTGGTATACCTTTTTAGACTCGTTAAGATCAGAATTATAGATTGCCATTTAAAAATGGCCATGCCAGCAAATTTCATTTTTTGCCAAAGATGACCATGATCCGACATCAAATACCCGAGTTATGAGCATTCAAAGATGACCATGTAATATTTTCAGCATTAACAAAAAAATAAGATTTTTGGAGCTTCATAACTTGCATATCTCGGCCAAATTAAGTCCGATCTTTGAGTGGTATACCTTTTTAGACTCGTTAAGATCAGAATTATAGATTGCCATTTAAAAATGGCCATGCCAGCAAATTTCATTTTTTGCCAAAAATGACCATGATCCGACATCAAATACCCGAGTTATGAGCATTCAAAGATGACCATGTAATATTTTCAGCATTAACAAAAAAATAAGATTTTTGGAGCTTCATAACTTGCATATCTCGGCCAAAATAAGTCCGATCTTTGAGTGGTATACCTTTTTAGACTCGTTAAGATCAGAATTATAGATTGCCATTTAAAAATGGCCATGCCAGCAAATTTCATTTTTTGCCAAAAATGACCATGATCCGACATCAAATACCCGAGTTATGAGCATTCAAAGAGGACCAAGTAATATTTTCAACATTAACAAAAAAATAAGATTTTTGGAGCTTCATAACTTGCATATCTCGTCCAAAATAAGTCCGATCTTTGAGTGGTATACCTTTTTAGACTCGTTAAGATCAGAATTATAGATTGCCATTTAAAAATGGCCATGCCAGCAAATTTCATTTTTTGCCAAAAATGACCATGATCCGACATCAAATACCCGAGTTATGAGCATTCAAAGATGACCATGTAATATTTTCAGCATTAACAAAAAAATAAGATTTTTGGAGCTTCATAACTTGCATATCTCGGCCAAAATAAGTCCGATCTTTGAGTGGTATACCTTTTTAGACTCGTTAAGATCAGAATTATAGATTGCCATTTAAAAATGGCCATGCCAGCAAATTTCATTTTTTGCCAAAGATGACCATGATCCGACATCAAATACCCGAGTTATGAGCATTCAAAGATGACCATGTAATATTTTCAGCATTAACAAAAAAATAAGATTTTTGGAGCTTCATAACTTGCATATCTCGGCCAAATTAAGTCCGATCTTTGAGTGGTATACCTTTTTAGACTCGTTAAGATCAGAATTATAGATTGCCATTTAAAAATGGCCATGCCAGAAAATTTAATTTTTTGCCAAAAATGACCATGATCCGACATCAAATACCCGAGTTATGAGCATTCAAAGATGACCATGTAATATTTTGAGAATTAACAAAAAAATATGATTTTTGGAGCTTCATAACTTGCATATCTCGGCCAAAATAAGTCCGATCTTTGAGTGGTATACCTTTTTAGACTCGTTAAGATCAGAATTATAGATTGCCATTTAAAAATGGCCATGCCAGCAAATTTCATTTTTTGCCAAAAATGACCATGATCCGACATCAAATACCCGAGTTATGAGCATTCAAAGATGACCATGTAATATTTTCAGCATTAACAAAAAAATAAGATTTTTGGAGCTTCATAACTTGCATATCTCGGCCAAAATAAGTCCGATCTTTGAGTGGTATACCTTTTTAGACTCGTTAAGATCAGAATTATAGATTGCCATTTAAAAATGGCCATGCCAGCAAATTTCATTTTTTGCCAAAAATGACCATGATCCGACATCAAATACCCGAGTTATGAGCATTCAAAGATGACCATGTAATATTTTCAGCATTAACAAAAAAATAAGATTTTTGGAGCTTCATAACTTGCATATCTCGGCCAAAATAAGTCCGATCTTTGAGTGGTATACCTTTTTAGACTCGTTAAGATCAGAATTATAGATTGCCATTTAAAAATGGCCATGCCAGCAAATTTCATTTTTTGCCAAAAATGACCATGATCCGACATCAAATACCCGAGTTATGAGCATTCAAAGATGACCATGTAATATTTTCAGCATTAACAAAAAAATAAGATTTTTGGAGCTTCATAACTTGCATATCTCGGCCAAAATAAGTCCGATCTTTGAGTGGTATACCTTTTTAGACTCGTTAAGATCAGAATTATAGATTGCCATTTAAAAATGGCCATGCCAGCAAATTTCATTTTTTGCCAAAAATGACCATGATCCGACATCAAATACCCGAGTTATGAGCATTCAAAGATGACCATGTAATATTTTCAGCATTAACAAAAAAATAAGATTTTTGGAGCTTCATAACTTGCATATCTCGGCCAAAATAAGTCCGATCTTTGAGTGGTATACCTTTTTAGACTCGTTAAGATCAGAATTATAGATTGCCATTTAAAAATGGCCATGCCAGCAAATTTCATTTTTTGCCAAAAATGACCATGATCCGACATCAAATACCCGAGTTATGAGCATTCAAAGATGACCATGTAATATTTTCAGCATTAACAAAAAAATAAGATTTTTGGAGCTTCATAACTTGCATATTCTATGGACGTTGATGTACTAACGAACAGTACATTCAAGTGGCCCAACGATACCAAGCCAGGGCTTGTTAACGCGCGGACCCAGGCAACATGCAACCCACCTCCCGCCCAACCGACCGAGGGGCGCGCCGCATAACGTGCGGCTACGAAGATCGCGAAATAAGAATAGAACATACAATATAAATACAACAAATGAACATAGACTATTTAAATGTTAGACAGATGTTGTAATAGTACAGTTCTGAGAGTAGGGACAGAAGTAGCATTACTTATTATCGGGAAAAGGTTATTATAACTAGAGCATAAGATCCGAAAAGGGTTATGAACTGCATAGTTAGTATTACAGGCTTGCAGGGAAATCGGGAAAAAGTTCCTAGTACTTCTGATCGGAACAGCAAAACTAATTTGGCTAATTAATTCTGATGAATCAATTTCACCGTTAATTAGTTTGTGTAAAAAGATTACACCAAGCATGGTTCTACGATCAGAAAGAGAGGGAAGATTTATTAGTAGAAGTCTACTACGGTAAGGAGGCAAGCGAGTATTAGGATTCCAGTGAAGACACCGGAGGGCAAAGAGTAGAAATTGTTTTTGCACAGATTCTATTCTATCCTGATGAACCTTATATTGTGGACACCATATACAAGACCCATACTCAAGAATGGGGCGAACAAGTGAAGTATAAAGAGTCTTAGTAACGTAGGGATCGTCAAATTCTTTCGACCAACGCTTAATGAAACCCAATACACCAAAGGCTCGATTAGCAGCAGAAGAAATATGCTTGTCAAACTTAAGCTTGGGATCCAAAAGGATACCCAAATCATTAACTGACTCAATTCGTTCAAGTGGTTTTCCATTAAGAACATAATTATTTAAAAAGGGCATTCGCCTATAAAAAGACATAACGTTGCATTTACCACAATTTAAATTTAATAAATTTACCCGACACCAGGTTTGAAAGCTTTCTAAATCAGTTTGCAACCTTTTACCAGATAGAAAGTCTGTAGACGAAAAACAAAGTTTAACATCATCGGCATACATCAGCACCAGAGAGTGTGTTATCACGGAAGGAAGGTCATTAATGAACAATGTAAATAACAAGGGACCAAGGTGACTACCTTGTGGTACTCCGGACGTGACCTGAACAGACTTAGAGACAAGTCCTTTAAAAAAGACTTTTTGGGATCTTAAACTTAGATAATTGGAGATCCAAAGAATTAAGTTTTTTGGAAATCCCAGAAGATGAAGTTTATGAAGTAAAAGAGAATGATTAACGGAATCAAAAGCCTTACTGAAATCGGTGTAAATAACATCTGTTTGCATTTTGTTTTGAAACCCCTTCATAACAAAAGAAGTGAATTCAAGTAAGTTAGTGGTAGTAGATCTATTTTTCACAAACCCGTGCTGGCAGGGTGAAATTATAGATCTACAAAGATGTTGTAGTTGAGAAGTTATTAATTTCTCAAAAATCTTAGGAATAGCAGACAACTTAGAAATACCTCTATAGTTTTGAACGTTTGACTTGTTTCCTTTTTTATGGAGAGGAATAATAAATGATTCTTTCCACATAACGGGAAAAGAGCACAACTCGATGGACAGATTAAAAAGCTTATATAATGGCCTCAAAAGACCTTCAGCACAGTACCTAAGCACGCAGCCTGGTACTCCATCAGGTCCCGGTGAGAATACTGGCTTAATAGCCTTAAGATCATTTAATAGCGAGCTTTCCGTTATTAAAGGTCCAAATATGCAATTAGAGACATTTACATTGTAAGGATATGGCGAAACCAATTGAACATTTGATGAACTATAAGTTGTTTGAAAAAATGCAGCAAATAAATCGGCGATGGCCTGATCTGTGTTAGCTGTCGTTTTTTCAAAAAATACGGTTGATGGAAGTGTTGATGATTTACGTTTCGCATTAACGAAGTTATAAAACTGTTTAGGATCCCGCTGAAACTGTAACCTGCAACTTCTAAGGTAATCCTGGTAGCATTGGTTATTCAGGACAGAGAAATTGGATCGAGCAATCAAGTAGTTAGAGAAATCCAAGAAAGAGCCAGTTTCCTTGAACTTTTTGTACAATTTTGACTTTCTATTTTTCATGCTAGTTAATTCCCGTGTAAACCAAATTGGTTTGTTAGAACTACGTGCATTACGAACCGGGACACATAAATCAAGTAATGAATTTAAGGTTGAGTAAAAAATCGTGATTGCACTGTCCATGTCCCTACACCTGTAAAGCTGGGACCAGTCAGTCTGGGATAAGAGTTGAGTAAGTTTAATAAAATCGGTGTTCCGAAATTGACGAACTCGCTCTGGAGGTAGATTACGTGGGCACATCCCCCGGATAGGTAAATCTATCAACACTTCCAAAGTTGGGTGATAATGATCTTCAGGAAGGGATATAGGTTCAATACGGGAGACAGATACGAGGGAGGGATCCAAAACGAAAATAAGATCAAGCATCTTATTCTGAGAATTTGGGATAGCATTGATTTGACACAATGACATCCCAAATAAATTATCAAGAAAATCATGTTGGGTCGTGGGAGTCAATACATTGGAGTCTACATTAGAAATCCAAACAGTCCCAGCAATATTGAAATCACCAAGAACAACAAGAAAATCACGATCAGAAAGCATAGATGATACAGAAAGTATTGCAGAAAAATGCAAAGAATATACAGAATTGTCTGCAGAAGGGGGGATATAAGAACAAGTAATAAAAAGGCTAACACCACGAAGGTTCACTTTGACAGCAACAAATTCAATATCTATAGAACTATCTATTATTACTATTTCTGAAGATAAATCGACATCAACAGCAATAAGTACACCCCCACCACGACGAGGAGTGCGATCTTTTCTATAAATGGAAAATTTGTTAAAAAAAATTTCAGAATTTAAAATGTCGGGCCTTAACCATGTTTCAGAAAAGGCAACGACATCAAAAGTAAAGGACATGCTATTTAGGTAAAGATTACTAAGTTTACTACAAATACCTCTTACATTCTGATAGCCCAGTGAGAGGGAGGATTTTAGTTTTTTGTGCTATCAGAGACTATAGGTGCTGGATTAGACCTAGCAACTACAGAGGGGAGTGCAACCGGAGTCCGATTTTTCTTTTTTGCAGTGTATTCTTTTATGATTAAGTGTTCAGGCCAAAATTCTTTACAACAAATTTTGTTGAAATGATCGGCAGGAACACTTATTTTAAATGAGGAAATTTCACGAAGATACGTAAATTTAAATTTTTCCACCGTAATATTGGCTTCAGATTTAGCCTGAATAAAGGCCTTGACATCATCAGATGTAGTATCAGGGGCAAGCCTGGAAACAAAAATTTGTTTTTTTGGTGGGACACCTACAAGGGTATTACCATCAACCGCAGCTGTAACTCCAGGAGGAGCTATAGCCTTAATTGAAAGAGCATTTGATTTGGCAGACATATCAGCAAGAGTATGCTGACTTGCAACAACACTGCCTGCATTCGCCAAAACAGAAATTTCTACTGGGTCAGCAGTAACAACATCCATGGGTAAGACGTTGATTTCCTCACTACTGACTACTATCTGAGGACGTGGGGATGTAAAATCCATCAGAGATGGAGCAGACCAAATTAAGTCCGATCTTTGAGTGGTATACCTTTTTAGACTCGTTAAGATCAGAATTATTGATTGCCATTTAAAAATGGCCATGCCAGAAAATTTTTTTTGCCAAAAATAATGATCGACATAAATACCGAGTTATGAGCATTAAAGATGACATGTAATATTTTAGCATTAAAAAAAATTAGATTTTTGGAGCTTTAATTGATATTGGATAGGATTTTGATGTTTTTGTGGTATATGATAAAGAGGAGTTTAGGTGGTTTATGATTTGGAAAATAAGTCGATTTTGATGGTTATTTTTAGATGTAAATAGAATTATAGATTGCCATTTAAAAATGGCCATGCCAGCAAATTTATTTTTTGCAAAAATGACCATGATCCGACATCAAATACCGAGTTATGAGATTAAAGATGACATGTAATATTTTCAGCATTAAAAAAAATAAGATTTTTGAGCTTATAATTGCATATCTCGGAAAATAAGTCGATCTTTGAGTGGTATATTTTAGCTGTTAAGATGAATTATAGATTGCATTAAAATGGCATGAGAAATTTTTTTTTGCCAAAAATGACATATGACATCAAATACCCGAGTTATGAGCATTCAAAGATGAATGTAATATTTTCAGCATTAAAAAAAATAAGATTTTGGAGTTCATAACTTGCATATCTCGGCCAAAATAAGTCCGATCTTTGAGTGGTATTTTTAGACTCGTTAAGATCAGAATTAAGATTGCCATTTAAAAATGGCCATGCCAACAAATTTCATTTTTTGCCAAAAATGACCATGATCGACATCAAATACCCGAGTTATGAGATTCAAAATAATAATTTTTAGATTAAAAAAAATAAGTTTTTGAGCTTATAATTGCATATTCTATGGACGTTGATGTACTAACGAACAGTACATTCAAGTGGCCCAACGATACCAAGCCAGGGCTTGTTAACGCGCGGACCCAGGCAACATGCAACCCACCTCCCGCCCAACCGACCGAGGGGCGCGCCGCATAACGTGCGGCTACGAAGATCGCGAAATAAGAATAGAACATACAATATAAATACAACAAATGAACATAGACTATTTAAATGTTAGACAGATGTTGTAATAGTACAGTTCTGAGAGTAGGGACAGAAGTAGCATTACTTATTATCGGGAAAAGGTTATTATAACTAGAGCATAAGATCCGAAAAGGGTTATGAACTGCATAGTTAGTATTACAGGCTTGCAGGGAAATCGGGAAAAAGTTCCTAGTACTTCTGATCGGAACAGCAAAACTAATTTGGCTAATTAATTCTGATGAATCAATTTCACCGTTAATTAGTTTGTGTAAAAAGATTACACCAAGCATGGTTCTACGATCAGAAAGAGAGGGAAGATTTATTAGTAGAAGTCTACTACGGTAAGGAGGCAAGCGAGTATTAGGATTCCAGTGAAGACACCGGAGGGCAAAGAGTAGAAATTGTTTTTGCACAGATTCTATTCTATCCTGATGAACCTTATATTGTGGACACCATATACAAGACCCATACTCAAGAATGGGGCGAACAAGTGAAGTATAAAGAGTCTTAGTAACGTAGGGATCGTCAAATTCTTTCGACCAACGCTTAATGAAACCCAATACACCAAAGGCTCGATTAGCAGCAGAAGAAATATGCTTGTCAAACTTAAGCTTGGGATCCAAAAGGATACCCAAATCATTAACTGACTCAATTCGTTCAAGTGGTTTTCCATTAAGAACATAATTATTTAAAAAGGGCATTCGCCTATAAAAAGACATAACGTTGCATTTACCACAATTTAAATTTAATAAATTTACCCGACACCAGGTTTGAAAGCTCTCTAAATCAGTTTGCAACCTTTTACCAGATAGAAAGTCTGTAGACGAAAAACAAAGTTTAACATCATCGGCATACATCAGCACCAGAGAGTGTGTTATCACGGAAGGAAGGTCATTAATGAACAATGTAAATAACAAGGGACCAAGGTGACTACCTTGTGGTACTCCGGACGTGACCTGAACAGACTTAGAGACAAGTCCTTTAAAAAAGACTTTTTGGGATCTTAAACTTAGATAATTGGCGATCCAAAGAATTAAGTTTTTTGGAAATCCCAGAAGATGAAGTTTATGAAGTAAAAGAGAATGATTAACGGAATCAAAAGCCTTACTGAAATCGGTGTAAATAACATCTGTTTGCATTTTGTTTTGAAACCCCTTCATAACAAAAGAAGTGAATTCAAGTAAGTTAGTGGTAGTAGATCTATTTTTCACAAACCCGTGCTGGCAGGGTGAAATTATAGATCTACAAAGATGTTGTAGTTGAGAAGTTATTAATTTCTCAAAAATCTTAGGAATAGCAGACAATTTAGAAATACCTCTATAGTTTTGAACGTTTGACTTGTTTCCTTTTTTATGGAGAGGAATAATAAATGATTCTTTCCACATAACGGGAAAAGAGCACAACTCGATGGACAGATTAAAAAGCTTATATAATGGCCTCAAAAGACCTTCAGCACAGTACCTAAGCACGCAGCCTGGTACTCCATCAGGTCCCGGTGAGAATACTGGCTTAATAGCCTTAAGATCATTTAATAGCGAGCTTTCCGTTATTAAAGGTCCAAATATGCAATTAGAGACATTTACATTGTAAGGATATGGCGAAACCAATTGAACATTTGATGAACTATAAGTTGTTTGAAAAAATGCAGCAAATAAATCGGCGATGGCCTGATCTGTGTTAGCTGTCGTTTTTTCAAAAAATACGGTTGATGGAAGTGTTGATGATTTACGTTTCGCATTAACGAAGTTATAAAACTGTTTAGGATCCCGCTGAAACTGTAACCTGCAACTTCTAAGGTAATCCTGGTAGCATTGGTTATTCAGGACAGAGAAATTGGATCGAGCAATCAAGTAGTTAGAGAAATCCAAGAAAGAGCCAGTTTCCTTGAACTTTTTGTACAATTTTGACTTTCTATTTTTCATGCTAGTTAATTCCCGTGTAAACCAAATTGGTTTGTTAGAACTACGTGCATTACGAACCGGGACACATAAATCAAGTAATGAATTTAAGGTTGAGTAAAAAATCGTGATTGCACTGTCCATGTCCCTACACCTGTAAAGCTGGGACCAGTCAGTCTGGGATAAGAGTTGAGTAAGTTTAATAAAATCGGTGTTCCGAAATTGACGAACTCGCTCTGGAGGTAGAGTACGTGGGCACATCCCCCGGATAGGTAAATCTATCAACACTTCCAAAGTTGGGTGATAATGATCTTCAGGAAGGGATATAGGTTCAATACGGGAGACAGATACGAGGGAGGGATCCAAAGCGAAAATAAGATCAAGCATCTTATTCTGAGAATTTGGGATAGCATTGATTTGACACAATGACATCCCAAATAAATTATCAAGAAAATCATGTTGGGTCGTGGGAGTCAATACATTGGAGTCTACATTAGAAATCCAAACAGTCCCAGCAATATTGAAATCACCAAGAACAACAAGAAAATCACGATCAGAAAGCATAGATGATACAGAAAGTATTGCAGAAAAATGCAAAGAATATACAGAATTGTCTGCAGAAGGGGGGATATAAGAACAAGTAATAAAAAGGCTAACACCACGAAGGTTCACTTTGACAGCAACAAATTCAATATCTATAGAACTATCTATTATTACTATTTCTGAAGATAAATCGACATCAACAGCAATAAGTACACCCCCACCACGACGAGGAGTGCGATCTTTTCTATAAATGGAAAATTTGTTAAAAAAAATTTCAGAATTTAAAATGTCGGGCCTTAACCATGTTTCAGAAAAGGCAACGACATCAAAAGTAAAGGACATGCTATTTAGGTAAAGATTACTAAGTTTACTACAAATACCTCTTACATTCTGATAGCCCAGTGAGAGGGAGGATTTTAGTTTTTTGTGCTATCAGAGACTATAAGTGCTGGATTAGACCTAGCAACTACAGAGGGGAGTGCAACCGGAGTCCGATTTTTCTTTTTTGCAGTGTATTCTTTTATGATTAAGTGTTCAGGCCAAAATTCTTTACAACAAATTTTGTTGAAATGATCGGCAGGAACACTTATTTTAAATGAGGAAATTTCACGAAGATACGTAAATTTAAATTTTTTTCCACCGTAATATTGGCTTCAGATTTAGCCTGAATAAAGGCCTTGACATCATCAGATGTAGTATCAGGGGCAAGCCTGGAAACAAAAATTTGTTTTTTTGGTGGGACACCTACAAGGGTATTACCATCAACCGCAGCTGTAACTCCAGGAGGAGCTATAGCCTTAATTGAAAGAGCATTTGATTTGGCAGACATATCAGCAAGAGTATGCTGACTTGCAACAACACTGCCTGCATTCGCCAAAACAGAAATTTCTACTGGGTCAGCAGTAACAACATCCATGGGTAAGACGTTGATTTCCTCACTACTGACTACTATCTGAGGACGTGGGGATGTAAAATCCATCAGAGATGGAGCAGACCAAATTAAGTCCG
>JAWNPD010000471.1:0-10224 GCA_035045305.1 Drosophila maculinotata
TTTTCTATGGACGTTGATGTACTAACGAACAGTACATTCAAGTGGCCCAACGATACCAAGCCAGGGCTTGTTAACGCGCGGACCCAGGCAACATGCAACCCACCTCCCGCCCAACCGACCGAGGGGCGCGCCGCATAACGTGCGGCTACGAAGATCGCGAAATAAGAATAGAACATACAATATAAATACAACAAATGAACATAGACTATTTAAATGTTAGACAGATGTTGTAATAGTACAGTTCTGAGAGTAGGGACAGAAGTAGCATTACTTATTATCTGGAAAAGGTTATTATAACTAGAGCATAAGATCCGAAAAGGGTTATGAACTGCATAGTTAGTATTACAGGCTTGCAGAGAAATCGGGAAAAAGTTCCTAGTACTTCTGATCGGAACAGCAAAACTAATTTGGCTAATTAATTCGGATGAATCAATTTCACCGTTAATTAGTTTGTGTAAAAAGATTACACCAAGCATGGTTCTACGATCAGAAAGAGAGGGAAGATTTATTAGTAGAAGTCTACTACGGTAAGGAGGCAAGCGAGTATTAGGATTCCAGTGAAGACACCGGAGGGCAAAGAGTAGAAATTGTTTTTGCACAGATTCTATTCTATCCTGATGAACCTTGTATTGTGGACACCATATACAAGACCCATACTCAAGAATGGGGCGAACAAGTGAAGTATAAAGAGTCTTAGTAACGTAGGGATCGTCAAATTCTTTCGACCAACGCTTAATGAAACCCAAGACACCAAAGGCTCGATTAGCAGCAGAAGAAATATGCTTGTCAAACTTAAGCTTGGGATCCAAAAGGATACCCAAATCATTAACTGACTCAATTCGTTCAAGTGGTTTTCCATTAAGAACATAATTATTTAAAAAGGGCATTCGCCTATAAAAAGACATAACGTTGCATTTACCACAATTTAAATTTAATAAATTTACCCGACACCAGGTTTGAAAGCTGTCTAAATCAGTTTGCAACCTTTTACCAGATAGAAAGTCTGTAGACGAAAAACAAAGTTTAACATCATCGGCATACATCAGCACCAGAGAGTGTGTTATCACGGAAGGAAGGTCATTAATGAACAATGTAAATAACAAGGGACCAAGGTGACTACCTTGTGGTACTCCGGACGTGACCTGAACAGACTTAGAGACAAGTCCTTTAAAAAAGACTTTTTGGGATCTTAAACTTAGATAATTGGAGATCCAAAGAATTAAGTTTTTTGGAAATCCCAGAAGATGAAGTTTATGAAGTAAAAGAGAATGATTAACGGAATCAAAAGCCTTACTGAAATCGGTGTAAATAACATCTGTTTGCATTTTGTTTTGAAACCCCTTCATAACAAAAGAAGTGAATTCAAGTAAGTTAGTGGTAGTAGATCTATTTTTCACAAACCCGTGCTGGCAGGGTGAAATTATAGATCTACAAAGATGTTGTAGTTGAGAAGTTATTAATTTCTCAAAAATCTTAGGAATAGCAGACAACTTAGAAATACCTCTATAGTTTTGAACGTTTGACTTGTTTCCTTTTTTATGGAGAGGAATAATAAATGATTCTTTCCACATGACGGGAAAAGAGCACAGCTCCACGGACAGATTAAAAAGCTTATATAATGGCCTCAAAAGACCTTCAGCACAGTACCTAAGCACGCAGCCTGGTACTCCATCAGGTCCCGGTGAGAATACTGGCTTAATGGCCTTAAGATCATTTAATAGCGAGCTTTCCGTTATCAAAGGTCCAAATATGCAATTAGAGACATTTACATTATAAGGATATGGCGAAACCAATTGAACATTTGATGAACTATAAGTTGTTTGAAAAAATGCAGCAAATAAATCGGCGATGGCCTGATCTGAGTTAGCTGTCGTTTTTTCAAAAAATACGGTTGATGGAAGTGTTGATGATTTACGTTTCGCATTAACGAAGTTATAAAACTGTTTAGGATCCCGCTGAAACTGTAACCTGCAACTTCTAAGGTAATCCTGGTAGCATTGGTTATTCAGGACAGAGAAATTGGATCGAGCAATCAAGTAGTTAGAGAAATCCAAGAAAGAGCCAGTTTCCTTGAACTTTTTGTACAATTTTGACTTTCTATTTTTCATGCTAGTTAATTCCCGTGTAAACCAAATTGGTTTGTTAGAACTACGTGAATTACGAACCGGGACACATAAATCAAATAATGAATTTAAGGTTGAGTAAAAAATCGTGATTGCACTGTCCATGTCCCTACACCTGTAAAGCTGGGACCAGTCAGTCTGGGATAAGAGCTGAGTAAGTTTAATAAAATCGGTGTTCCGAAATTGACGAACTCGCTCTGGAGGTAGAGTACGTGGGCTCATCCCCCGGATAGGTAAATCTATCAACACTTCCAAAGTTGGGTGATAATGATCTTCAGGAAGGGATATAGGTTCAATACGGGAGACAGATACGAGGGAGGGATCCAAAACGAAAATAAGATCAAGCATCTTATTCTGAGAATTTGGGATAGCATTGATTTGACACAATGACATCCCAAATAAATTATCAAGAAAATCATGTTGGGTCGTGGGAGTCAATACATTGGAGTCTACATTAGAAATCCAAACAGTCCCAGCAATATTGAAATCACCAAGAACAACAAGAAAATCACGATCAGAAAGCATAGATGATACAGAGTGTATTGCAGAAAAATGCGAAGAATATACAGAATTGTCTGCAGAAGGGGGAATATAAGAACAAGTAATAAAAAGGCTAACACCACGAAGGCTCAATTTGACAGCAACAAATTCAATATCTATAGAACTATCTATTATTACTATTTCTGAAGATAAATCGGCATCAACAGCAATAAGTACACCCCCACCACGACGAGGAGTGCGATCTTTTCTATAAATGGAAAATTTGTTAAAAAAAATTTCAGAATTTAGGATGTCGGGCCTTAACCATGTTTCAGAAAAGGCAACGACATCAAAAGTAAAGGACATGCTATTTAGGTAAAGATTACTAAGTTTACTACAAATACCTCTTACATTCTGATAGCCCAGTGAGAGGGAGGATTTTAGTTTTTTGTGCTATCAGAGACTATAGGTGCTGGATTAGACCTAGCAACTACAGAGGGGAGTGCAACCGGAGTCCGATTTTTCTTTTTTGCAGTGTATTCTTTTATGATTAAGTGTTCAGGCCAAAATTCTTTACAACAAATTTTGTTGAAATGATCGGCAGGAACACTTATTTTAAATGAGGAAATTTCACGAAGATACGTAAATTTAAATTTTTTTTCCACCGTAATATTGGCTTCAGATTTAGCCTGAATAAAGGCCTTGACATCATCAGATGTAGTATCAGGGGCAAGCCTGGAAACAAAAATTTGTTTTTTTGGTGGGACACCTACAAGGGTATTACCATCAACCGCAGCTGTAACTCCAGGAGGAGCTATAGCCTTAATTGAAAGAGCATTTGATTTGGCAGACATATCAGCAAGAGTATGCTGACTTGCAACAACACTGCCTGCATTCGCCAAAACAGAAATTTCTACTGGGTCAGCAGTAACAACATCCATGGGTAAGACGTTGATTTCCTCACTACTGACTACTATCTGAGGACGTGGGGATGTAAAATCCATCAGAGATGGAGCAGATGAAGCAACTGGGACCGTTGGGACCGAAAGCTCATTAGGGCCAATTGACAGCCTATGATTGGCCTTTTTGCGCTTAGGAGACTCGTTCAAAAGTTTCATACCTTTGAACTCGTCATCCAACGCCGAGAAACCTTCGAACAGTTTTTTGAACCGACCGAAAATATCTCCAAAGCCTTTCTTGGTCTGCCTCATGAAACCCATCATATCCCTTTCGACATTTTGGCCGAGATATGCAAGTTATGAAGCTCCAAAAATCTTATTTTTTTGTTACTGCTGAAAATATTACATGGTCATCTTTGAATGCTCATAACTCGGGTATTTGATGTCGGATCATGGTCATTTTTGGCAAAAAATTAAATTTGCTGGCATGGCCATTTTTAAAAGGCAATCTATAATTCTGATCTTAACGAGTCTAAAAAGGTATACCACTCAAAGATCGGACTTAATTTGGCCGAGATATGCAAGTTATGAAGCTCCAAAAATCTTATTTTTTTGTTAATGCTGAAAATATTACATGGTCATCTTTGAATGCTCATAACTCGGGTATTTGATGTCGGATCATGGTCATCTTTGGCAAAAAATGAAATTTGCTGGCATGGCCATTTTTAAATGTGCAATCTATAATTCTGATCTTAGCGAGTCTAAAAAGGTATACCACTCAAAGATCGGACTTATTTTGGCCGAGATATGCAAGTTATGAAGCTCCAAAAATCTTATTTTTTTGTTAATGCTGAAAATATTACATGGTCATCTTTGAATGCTCATAACTCGGGTATTTGATGTCGGATCATGGTCATTTTTGGCAAAAAATGAAATTTGCTGGCATGGCCATTTTTAAATGGCAATCTATAATTCTGATCTTAACGAGTCTAAAAAGGTATACCACTCAAAGATCGGACTTATTTTGGACGAGATATGCAAGTTATGAAGCTCCAAAAATCTTATTTTTTTGTTAATGCTGAAAATATTACATGGTCATCTTTGAATGCTCATAACTCGGGTATTTGATGTCGGATCATGGTCATTTTTGGCAAAAAATGCAATTTGCTGGCATGGCCATTTTTAAATGGCAATCTATAATTCTGATCTTAACGAGTCTAAAAAGGTATACCACTCAAAGATCGGACTTATTTTGGCCGAGATATGCAAGTTATGAAGCTCCAAAAATCATATTTTTTTGTTAATTCTCAAAATATTACATGGTCATCTTTGAATGCTCATAACTCGGGTATTTGATGTCGGATCATGGTCATTTTTGGCAAAAAATGAAATTTGCTGGAATGGCCATTTTTAAATGGAAAACTATAATTCTGATCTTAACGAGTCTAAAAAGGTATACCACTCAAAGATCGGACTTATTTTGGCCGAGATATGCAAGTTATGAAGCTCCAAAAATCTAATTTTTTGTTAATGCTGAAAATATTACATGGTCATCTTTGAATGCTCATAACTCGGGTATTTGATGTCGGATCATGGTCATTTTTGGCAAAAAATGAAATTTTCTGGCACGGCCATTTTTAAATGGCAATCTATAATTCTGATCTTAACGAGTCTAAAAAGGTATACCACTCAAAGATCGGACTTATTTTGGACGAGATATGCAAGTTATGAAGCTCCAAAAATCTTATTTTTTTGGTAATGTTAAAAATATTACTTGGTCCTCTTTGAATGCTCATAACTCGGGTATTTGATGTCGGATCATGGTCATTTTTGGCAAAAAATGAAATTTGCTGGCATGGCCATTTTTAAATGGCAATCTATAATTCTGATCTTAACGAGTCTAAAAAGGTATACCACTCAAAGATCGGACTTATTTTGGCCGAGATATGCAAGTTATGAAGCTCCAAAAATCTTATTTTTTTGTTAATGCTGAAAATATTACATGGTCATCTTTGAATGCTCATAACTCGGGTATTTGATGTCGGATCATGGTCATTTTTGGCAAAAAATGAAATTTGCTGGCATGGCCATTTTTAAATGGCAATCTATAATTCTGATCTTAACGAGTCTAAAAAGGTATACCACTCAAAGATCGGACTTATTTTGGCCGAGATATGCAAGTTATGAAGCTCCAAAAATCTTATTTTTTTGTTAATGCTGAAAATATTACATGGTCATCTTTGAATGCTCATAACTCGGGTATTTGATGTCGGATCATGGTCATTTTTGGCAAAAAATGAAATTTGCTGGCATGGCCATTTTTAAATGGCAATCTATAATTCTGATCTTAACGAGTCTAAAAAGGTATACCACTCAAAGATCGGACTTATTTTGGCCGAGATATGCAAGTTATGAAGCTCCAAAAATCTTATTTTTTTGTTAATGCTGAAAATATTACATGGTCATCTTTGAATGCTCATAACTCGGGTATTTGATGTCGGATCATGGTCATTTTTGGCAAAAAATTAAATTTGCTGGCATGGCCATTTTTAAATGGCAATCTATAATTCTGATCTTAACGAGTCTAAAAAGGTATACCACTCAAAGATCGGACTTATTTTGGCCGAGATATGCAAGTTATGAAGCTCCAAAAATCTTATTTTTTTGTTAATGCTGAAAATATTACATGGTCATCTTTGAATGCTCATAACTCGGGTATTTGATGTCGGATCATGGTCATTTTTGGCAAAAAATGAAATTTGCTGGCATGGCCATTTTTAAATGGCAATCTATAATTCTGATCTTAACGAGTCTAAAAAGGTATACCACTCAAAGATCGGACTTATTTTGGCCGAGATATGCAAGTTATGAAGCTCCAAAAATCTTATTTTTTTGTTAATGCTGAAAATATTACATGGTCATCTTTGAATGCTCATAACTCGGGTATTTGATGTCGGATCATGGTCATTTTTGGCAAAAAATGAAATTTGCTGGCATGGCCATTTTTAAATGGCAATCTATAATTCTGATCTTAACGAGTCTAAAAAGGTATACCACTCAAAGATCGGACTTATTTTGGCCGAGATATGCAAGTTATGAAGCTCCAAAAATCTTATTTTTTTGTTAATGCTGAAAATATTACATGGTCATCTTTGAATGCTCATAACTCGGGTATTTGATGTCGGATCATGGTCATTTTTGGCAAAAAATGAAATTTGCTGGCATGGCCATTTTTAAATGGCAATCTATAATTCTGATCTTAACGAGTCTAAAAAGGTATACCACTCAAAGATCGGACTTATTTTGGCCGAGATATGCAAGTTATGAAGCTCCAAAAATCTTATTTTTTTGTTAATGCTGAAAATATTACATGGTCATCTTTGAATGCTCATAACTCGGGTATTTGATGTCGGATCATGGTCATTTTTGGCAAAAAATGAAATTTGCTGGCATGGCCATTTTTAAATGGCAATCTATAATTCTGATCTTAACGAGTCTAAAAAGGTATACCACTCAAAGATCGGACTTATTTTGGCCGAGATATGCAAGTTATGAAGCTCCAAAAATCTTATTTTTTTGTTAATGCTGAAAATATTACATGGTCATCTTTGAATGCTCATAACTCGGGTATTTGATGTCGGATCATGGTCATTTTTGGCAAAAAATGAAATTTGCTGGCATGGCCATTTTTAAATGGCAATCTATAATTCTGATCTTAACGAGTCTAAAAAGGTATACCACTCAAAGATCGGACTTATTTTGGCCGAGATATGCAAGTTATGAAGCTCCAAAAATCTTATTTTTTTGTTAATGCTGAAAATATTACATGGTCATCTTTGAATGCTCATAACTCGGGTATTTGATGTCGGATCATGGTCATTTTTGGCAAAAAATTAAATTTGCTGGCATGGCCATTTTTAAATGGCAATCTATAATTCTGATCTTAACGAGTCTAAAAAGGTATACCACTCAAAGATCGGACTTATTTTGGCCGAGATATGCAAGTTATGAAGCTCCAAAAATCTTATTTTTTTGTTAATGCTGAAAATATTACATGGTCATCTTTGAATGCTCATAACTCGGGTATTTGATGTCGGATCATGGTCATTTTTGGCAAAAAATGAAATTTGCTGGCATGGCCATTTTTAAATGGCAATCTATAATTCTGATCTTAACGAGTCTAAAAAGGTATACCACTCAAAGATCGGACTTATTTTGGCCGAGATATGCAAGTTATGAAGCTCCAAAAATCTTATTTTTTTGTTAATGCTGAAAATATTACATGGTCATCTTTGAATGCTCATAACTCGGGTATTTGATGTCGGATCATGGTCATTTTTGGCAAAAAATGAAATTTGCTGGCATGGCCATTTTTAAATGGCAATCTATAATTCTGATCTTAACGAGTCTAAAAAGGTATACCACTCAAAGATCGGACTTATTTTGGACGAGATATGCAAGTTATGAAGCTCCAAAAATCTTATTTTTTTGTTAATGCTGAAAATATTACATGGTCATCTTTGAATGCTCATAACTCGGGTATTTGATGTCGGATCATGGTCATTTTTGGCAAAAAATGAAATTTGCTGGCATGGCCATTTTTAAATGGCAATCTATAATTCTGATCTTAACGAGTCTAAAAAGGTATACCACTCAAAGATCGGACTTATTTTGGCCGAGATATGCAAGTTATGAAGCTCCAAAAATCTTATTTTTTTGTTAATGCTGAAAATATTACATGGTCATCTTTGAATGCTCATAACTCGGGTATTTGATGTCGGATCATGGTCATTTTTGGCAAAAAATGAAATTTGCTGGCATGGCCATTTTTAAATGGCAATCTATAATTCTGATCTTAACGAGTCTAAAAAGGTATACCACTCAAAGATCGGACTTATTTTGGCCGAGATATGCAAGTTATGAAGCTCCAAAAATCTTATTTTTTTGTTAATGCTGAAAATATTACATGGTCATCTTTGAATGCTCATAACTCGGGTATTTGATGTCGGATCATGGTCATTTTTGGCAAAAAATGAAATTTGCTGGCATGGCCATTTTTAAATGGCAATCTATAATTCTGATCTTAACGAGTCTAAAAAGGTATACCACTCAAAGATCGGACTTATTTTGGCCGAGATATGCAAGTTATGAAGCTCCAAAAATCTTATTTTTTTGTTAATGCTGAAAATATTACATGGTCATCTTTGAATGCTCATAACTCGGGTATTTGATGTCGGATCATGGTCATTTTTGGCAAAAAATGAAATTTGCTGGCATGGCCATTTTTAAATGGCAATCTATAATTCTGATCTTAACGAGTCTAAAAAGGTATACCACTCAAAGATCGGACTTATTTTGGCCGAGATATGCAAGTTATGAAGCTCCAAAAATCTTATTTTTTTGTTAATGCTGAAAATATTACATGGTCATCTTTGAATGCTCATAACTCGGGTATTTGATGTCGGATCATGGTCATTTTTGGCAAAAAATGAAATTTGCTGGCATGGCCATTTTTAAATGGCAATCTATAATTCTGATCTTAACGAGTCTAAAAAGGTATACCACTCAAAGATCGGACTTATTTTGGCCGAGATATGCAAGTTATGAAGCTCCAAAAATCTTATTTTTTTGTTAATGCTGAAAATATTACATGGTCATCTTTGAATGCTCATAACTCGGGTATTTGATGTCGGATCATGGTCATTTTTGGCAAAAAATGAAATTTGCTGGCATGGCCATTTTTAAATGGCAATCTATAATTCTGATCTTAACGAGTCTAAAAAGGTATACCACTCAAAGATCGGACTTATTTTGGCCGAGATATGCAAGTTATGAAGCTCCAAAAATCTTATTTTTTTGTTAATGCTGAAAATATTACATGGTCATCTTTGAATGCTCATAACTCGGGTATTTGATGTCGGATCATGGTCATTTTTGGCAAAAAATGAAATTTGCTGGCATGGCCATTTTTAAATGGCAATCTATAATTCTGATCTTAACGAGTCTAAAAAGGTATACCACTCAAAGATCGGACTTATTTTGGCCGAGATATGCAAGTTATGAAGCTCCAAAAATCTTATTTTTTTGTTAATGCTGAAAATATTACATGGTCATCTTTGAATGCTCATAACTCGGGTATTTGATGTCGGATCATGGTCATTTTTGGCAAAAAATGAAATTTGCTGGCATGGCCATTTTTAAATGGCAATCTATAATTCTGATCTTAACGAGTCTAAAAAGGTATACCACTCAAAGATCGGACTTATTTTGGCCGAGATATGCAAGTTATGAAGCTCCAAAAATCTTATTTTTTTGTTAATGCTGAAAATATTACATGGTCATCTTTGAATGCTCATAACTCGGGTATTTGATGTCGGATCATGGTCCTTTTTGGCAAAAAATTAAATTTTCTCTCATGGCTATTTTTAAATGGCAATCTATAATTCTGATCTTAACGAGTCTAAAAAGGTATACCACTCAAAGATCGGACTTATTTTGGCCGAGATATGCAAGTTATGAAGCTCCAAAAATCTTATTTTTTTGTTAATGCTGAAAATATTACATGGTCATCTTTGAATGCTCATAACTCGGGTATTTGATGTCGGATCATGGTCATTTTTGGCAAAAAATGAAATTTTGTGGCATGGCCATTTTTGAATGGCAATCTATATTTCTGATCTTAACGTCTCTAAAAAGGTATACCACTCAAAGATCGGACTTAT